>VXBR01006880.1:848031-863741 GCA_013400215.1 Cisticola juncidis
AAGGAAAGGAAAGGAAAGGAAAGGAAAGGAAAGGAAAGGAAAGGAAAGGAAAGGAAAGGAAAGGAAAGGAAAGGAAAGATGGAGGGAGAGAAGGAAAGTTGAGTTACACCTGTAGTATATAACTATTTGGTAACATTTTGTAACATAATAGACTTGATGGCATTCAAAATAATAAATGATTTGGTTAAGAAAATCTGTCTTCCTCTAGCCACACTCATGGAAGTGGAATAGGTCACTCATGGAAATGGACTGGTTGTGAATTCAGACATAATGGAAGGAGATACTATACTCCTTCACATGATATAGAATTATTCTATGGAATTTCATTTTCTCATTAAATTATTGAGGTAAGTAGCTTAGTGGGAATGTAAAGGAGTGTAAATATAGAATAGGCAGCTGTGCCAAGAGAGGAGGTCAGTCCAAATGAATGAAGCTGGAGAGCAAACTTAATTCTGCATGATGAAACCTGTTGTCTGCCGAAAGGACAGGGAAAATTTCCCAAATTCAATGCAAAAACGGCTAAAGCAAGATGGAAAATTTCTGCCTTTCTCTGAGGTAATCAAAAATGAGCCAACAACAGACTCAAGGCACATACAAAATGCATAGAAAATGTCTGGGTATCTTTTCCTTACTCATCATTCCACTGTTGAAAATGAAGATGTGGCGTTAGAACCAAATTATTTTAATTACTTGACAAGCCATTGTGTTGCAGCATAAAAACTTATCACAAATATGATTTTGTGAATAAATATAACCAACTTTTCATATGTTGCATTTAACATATACATTTTTAGTTAGATGGAGTTGACTGTGATAGATTATATTTCAATAAAGAAAACACTCATATTTCAGGCCAATTGGGTAACAATATTTCAGAAGAATACGTCTTTTTTAATCACATACCTTGATGGAGGAATGCTTCCAAGCACATCAGTACAACTCAATTCTTTCCACAGGGACTGACATCTTAAACTGCTCTACACAATGAATCACCTTGTCAAATAAAGTGCAAAATGGAAAACTGTTTTCAAACTCATCTGATATAATGACATTTACAACAACCAATTTGAGGTGATAAACTGATAATAATTATATTTGTCTTAGACTTTCATGGTAGTTTGAAAGTTTTATGCAATAATATGCACTTTTTTTAATTCAAGACAATTCTGTACTAGGACTTTTATGTTTTAAAGACTTCATGAGTCTTTAAAACAACCCCAGAGAGAAACCATGTTTTGCATGCAACTGGAATTCTTAAATTAAAAATCTTAGAAAAAACCCTATACAATTTCAACTGTAAGCCAATTTATATATTCTCACACAAAGATTCAGGTGGTTCTTTTAGAATATGAGATACACTAAAATTATTTTTTATGTTCTTTTCAGTGGTGATCAGCAATATTTATCTTTATTAATCATTACTGTGACAGCAAACACGCTAATGAAATTTATCTCAAAATATGTCTTAAGCTTCATAAAATTAAAATGATGATATGAAGAAATTTCATGTGAATTTTAGAAATCTAAATTCGAATAATTATTTTTTTATTGTATACACATTAAGTTTATGCAAAGACAAAAAAAATTCAGGAACATACTTCCTGTCACTTTTGCCATGGCCAGAACAATGTTTTTGGTTTGCCCTGTCTCACCTTCTGCAACTGGCACCTGTGAACAGCGGCTGAGATTTCATCAAAACAGATCTGCAGCTGAACCCTGGCTTCTGTGAACAGGAGCTGAGATTTCATCCAGCTCTTCTAAAAAGAAGTTTGACATGACATTTTTAGAGGTATTAGAACTGCAGTTATTTAGTATCTGCAACAAACGCATGGAGATCTGGTGCTGTGGAAAAATGGGCCTCTGGGGAAAAGCTTGACTTTCAGCACTGAATATGTGTGTTGAGCTGGAAAACAAAAGCTTAAAAATGTGAGAGAAACTTCCCAGACACCCTGGTGAATGACAGCTGACAGTCTTTAGTAGGGAAGAATGGAATCACAGATCAGTTCCTTGGAAAGTAGGATTTGATAAGTGATGTATATAAGCCAGCACACAGAGTGGAGTGATTTGATGTGGCTTCTGCACGACAAAGGAAAACATTTCTCAAGGTAGGTGTGGGCTACTGAAAGAACTATTGCAATGTCTAAAATTACATACTTGAATCTAAAACTTATCCAGTAAATACATAATCTTTACAATATTATTAGCTGAAACATCAGTTTGGATAAAAATGCCCTTATCTTAGGCTTCATTACCAATGAGACAACACACCAAAACATTCAAAAGAACATACATTTGAGTAATTTTCCCCAGTCCTTCTTTTGTGACTATATTGCTATTTTTGCCTTGCACTAGATGTAACAATACAGTAGTTTTTGGCAGAGTATCTGTTTGTTATTAAAAGGTCAAAACAGACAGCCCCCCAAAATTTCCTCTGTACTCCTTTTCTCAAATAAACACATTATATGTTTCTCATCAGCCAAATTTTAAAAAGAAGCAAACCTACATAGTATAAAGTTCTTCCATTTCTGCCCATCCATTTTAAAGATAGATGTGAAGTCCCTAAGTGTAATTTCATTGTGACAATCTTAGTGAACAGAAGCCAAGCTTTTCCTACACAAGGATCCATAAATAGTGGTTCTCAAAAAGGAGCTCTTGCTGTTTCATCTACTAGTAATACCAACACCATAAAGCAGGCTACAGACTCTCTTGGTTTGTTTTGCATATCAGGAAATTCTGTTCTCAACACAGAGAACATGGTTAGAATGAAAGGGGGAAAAGATCATTGAGTACTTCTTCCTCTGCAGTGTTGGAAAGTGGAATCTGGATCGTGAGGTCTTACACACACTAGGGCAAAGCAGTGTATAAATAAATAAGTGATGACACAAGATACAACATGGGAAACTGGATGAGACTAAGATAAAATTGCTTAAAAAGGCAGTATTGTTATGGTGTAAAACAATGCCACAGTGGTCCCATAAATAGCCAGTCTTTATGCAAGATAATTTTCCATTACATAGGTGGAAACCAGTAACGACTAACATGAACTCAAAAAAGTGCTAATGAAGTGGGATGAATCTGCCTAAAGAATCAGATGGTCAGCACCTGTTGGAAGTTTGACAAATGATTGAAAGAAGTTCTGCAGTGCCTTTGCTTAGTACCAATCTTTGCACACCTTTGCATTCTGTCTGCTTTAAAAGGGCATAGTGATTTCCTCGTTCTATGGCAGTTTCATATGATCTATAATTTGTTATCTGTCAATACTTTTAGCTATGTAGCATTCTAGCATTTTAAATATGGTAAGCTTGCCATGGTATTGCATATTACTTATTTTTTTTCATTATTTCATTGTAGACATAAAAATCTGTTTCAAGGTTCAGTTAGAAATAGAAGGTTTAAAACAATTTATTTAACAATTAAATCTTTACTTTCTATGGTTGTTAATATTTTGGAAAAAGGAAATATAAATGCCTGTGTTCTAAAGAAATTTATCAATTAAATAATACATTGACTAGCTATATATTTTAATTGGCACTGCCATTTGTGAGCATTGCTGCCAACACTAGATTTTGCAGAATTTAGATCGTTTTCACAATTCAAGCTGCTAAACGCACAGTGTAATACATAACAAATTGCCCTTTAGTACTGACTAATGACAGAGATCAAGTTTATTTATAGTATATCATGTGTATTAGAATATAAACATAAAAAAAAATCAACAATTACAGGAAAAGATCTTTAAATGTATCTTTCTGATAATTCTCCTAGGTTAGATGATAGACTCGTGCCTGGGTTTCAATTCCTGGCCACTTGTGCAAGACTAAGCTTTTAATGTTTTTTAAGACAAAAATGAAATAGTTATTGCACTATTAACTTGTTTTACAACTTAAGAGTTAACAGTATTTATACAAGACTTTTCTGAAAGGCTTAGTTTTTATTAGTGTAAAAGCAGAAGCTTTAATGTTTTTATATATTTAATACTCGGTGTATTTCTAGTGCTTGTATATGAACTCTGGACAGCTGAATAATTTAGTAATTCCGAAAAGTTACTTTTCCTGTCCCAATCATTACTGGCCTCTTTGCTCTCACCACAGCTAGACAAGCCCATACTTTTGCAGAGAACAATAAACTCTTATTCCCCTCCCTTTTGAAAGGCACAGAAAGCTGACCATAAATACACAGAAGAAAGAGTAGAGAAAATTGTGTCTCAGAAAGGGGACTAGTATGGGACTCCACAGCAACAGTAGAAGAGAGACAGTCTTTGCTTACACGGTAGCAACCTTGAATTTCCTTAAAATCAGTCCAATAAGGCCAATATCCAGGTTCTAATGCTGCCCAGAGGAAAAGGTTTGCCAGACTATAATCTTTGTGGAAAAGTTCTTCCTTGACCTTTCTTGCCACTGTATGTCTACGACAGCACAGGGAGGTCAAAAGTGCACTAGTTGTTAGAACCAAAGATGAAGCTTAACCAGACGCTGAGAGCAATGATTGTCAAACGGCTCCATTTGCAAGACAAGAAGTGTATCCTTAGCAGAGCAAGGGGGATGAAAGAGATTATTTTCTAGGGGTCACATTTGTTCTTCTTTTTTGACCTCTCTCAAGTTTGCAAAAGAAGCAGTGAGTTTTCTATAGCAGGGAGGTGCAACAAAGAGAACAGGACTGTGCTTTCCTCATCTCTTAGCTAGTTTTCCAGCCTCAGTTATGCCTCTCTTTCTTTCTCTTTCATAAGAGCCAGTGAAAGCATAATAACTGAATACAGAAATTGAAAGGACAATTTCAAGTGCCTATAATTTTACATTTTGAAGCCATTCTTAGAACCTGGATCTGAATTTGGGGTAGGGTTTGAAGTCCTTGTTTGCTTCTTTTACTACCTCCCCAGTTTCTATCTTTAGTACCAGTATGGCCTTGGCACGTAGGAGCCTTACCCATGGGTCTGCGAGATTCTAGAAAGGAGAACGCTGTTCCTGCTTTTCATTTTGAGCCTGCTCTCTGTTTCTTGACTATTGCTTGAAATGGACTAACCTGATTCAATTTCTGGTTCCCATAAACACCTTCATTCTGGGTGCTGGAATGTTGCAGGGAACTGGCAGGTTGCAAAGTCATGTGTATTTGTGCCTTGGCTGGCAGGGCCCACTCCACCAGGGTACAAATACAAAATGTTGCACCAAGAGAGACCCTTCAGAACATGGAGTTCTGAAGACACTGATGTGGCACTAAAGCAATTTGTAGAAGTATCTTAGCTGAGTTTAAACTACTTTGATTCCTCTTAGAACCAAGCAAAACATCTTAAAGCTATTCTAGAATGTTAAGGTCTTGAACTTCAAATAAATAAAGTTTTGACTTAACACTGAAGTCTTCAGGTTATCATATACTGATAAGATGAATTATTTGTCAATCAAAATAATATGCCATTTTTTATTAACTAGTGAATGTGAAACTCATTGCTTCTCAGTTCTTTGATAAAACATCAATATTGTGGATAAATGAAGCAGTTATTATAAGGCACAGTGTGAAGTAGTTACTGATTTTGTACTTCTCCACTGTGACCTAAAATTTAAGATTAACCTCATTTTTAAAGAGCAAGGAGAGGGGAAAGAGAAGTTCTAAGCAGAGGTAACAAAGAAATATGTTTCAAAGCAACTTACTGGAAATGCAAAATAAAACTCCCAATGTTACCACAAAACCCAGCTATTAATTACATTTTCAAATACTTCCATTTTGACAGAGTAGTTAACCATCAAGATGTCAGTTGATAAACTTCCCCATAGTGGGAAGCTCATTATGGCCAAGCACTTCATAGCTATGCAAAAATATTTTTAAAAATGTGCCAAGTCATGTAGTATCTAAGGCCAAGAAAATAGAAGAAATTCTGACAGTAATGGACTACATTGTTTAGCTTCATGTGGGATTTCATGTACCTTTGGAAAGCTCTCTATCATAGGAATGGATTCTGTGATTATTTTTCTTATGACTTTAACTTATGTTTTACTGTCAGTCATCAATGTTTGTTTAACATGTGGAAAAGTTCTGTTAAACATTCCCTCAAACTACTTGGCGAAACACTGGGTGCCTCAGAGGCTAAATTATTGAAATCTAGGCAGACTAATACCTTGTGCTTATTCCCATGGCTAACACAGAATTTTGCAGTTAGAATGAGCTTTAGGCCAAAATTTTATTCAATGGAAAACTTTGCCTGCCTTATAAAGAAAACAGGTTCAAGTTGCCACCCAAATTTGGGAGGAACCCTTAAGGATCCCTAAATTTGGGAATGATAGCTGGTTGTCACTCTGAGCCTACAGAGCAGCTTTTCAAAAGTCCTTTTCATAACTAAAACTCAAGCAGGCAACTTCCACCCAGGTTACAAGGATAAGCTAGGAATTGAGAAGATCTTTACAGGTATTGCATCTTGCTCCTGAATTTCTTCACATCAGATAATGTTCTTCCGAAGAGAGCAAAACATCATCTTTACTGGGACGAAGCTTTCACTACTTTATTGAATTTCAGGTCTGAGTCAAAACATTGTTTTTCTGATAGTTAGAAACTTTCCTCTGACTTATTTTCTACGAACAAGAATCTCTATCAACAAGACACTAATGACAGTTATGATGTACAAAATATTTTATATCTAAGCCATAATATCTTTCTATCTTGTTTAATAAAAGATATTAAATGGGTGTTAAACATCCTCAATCTTGTAATTGCCACATTTCTTTGATTCTATTAATCCTTGCCTTGTCTAAAAATTGTGCCCTATTTCTTCATGTTAACAGCAACCATTGTCTGACCGTTTACAATTCCTGTTAAAAGCTCTGAAGATATAGCATTTGTTATCAAGACTGACAAAAGAGCCTTTTTTTCCTTTTTCTGAGATCTAAGAAAGTTTTAGAATTTCACAGTACACTTCTAGTGTCATAAAACACCTTTAAAAAATACCCTCTTGTTTCACTTCAAGGGAACGGGAAAAGAAAACAGAAACAAATCCATTCTTACAAAAAAAAGAGCTGAATAAATGCCCCTGCAGTGCTGCTGTAGACACCGCTGGCTCCCTCCACGTTCTCTCCAGCTCTAAAAGAAAGAACATCGTGATCTAGTGCAAAATAACTGAATGTAGGTCTTAAAACTGGGGATCTCAATCCATATTTGAGTCTTGAATATGAGAGTTGTGTTTCAGGAATTCTGATCGCCCCTATTTAAATGACAGATTTCAAATTAGGTCATGTAGATTGAATTTAGGCTTCCAAACTTGAAACACCTAATTTAGGTGCCCCAAAATCATTAAATCTGATGATCTGAATGCTTTGCAGAGCTCTCAGAAAACTTTTAATTACAAGGCCTATATTAAATATGACTTTCACAGATAATATGGCTAGTGGCTCTACCTCCTCAGTTCTCTTTCACTCTCTCTTTGTATGCTTTTGCAATTAAAGATCATCTTTCATTACAGCAATGGAGTTTTAAGCACAATTCAATAATAGTTCAGCACTACTGTAATACAAACTGACTGTTGTAATATGGACCATGATTCCAGCAATGAGCACAAAATGCTATACTTAGTCCATTGTTTTTTCTTCTCTTAAATCTTCTGCAAAGCACATTTTAAAGAGCAGGCATGACCTAGCTCATTGTGCTCAGCATGTTTTACAAACTCAGCAGAGATGTGAACACATCCAAAAACCATGCTTCTGCCTTGGCATAAATCAGAAATAAATAAAACTATCACAGAGTTTGACCTCTCAAATGCCATTATGCATGTATATCATGGACCAAGCCAGGTTATGTTGTAGTTTAATTCCTTCAGAAATAGCTGAGTGACAAATAGCAATAATTAATTTAACAGCAAAAAAGTTATGCAAAATGTATCAAATCTAATGAAGATCCTACTGCAATTATTTCCTTGTGCTTGCTAAATCTTTCAAGATCCAGATGCTCTTCCAATAATTAATTGCATACCTTACCATGCTTCTCTGATTTAACTTTTAATTATTTGCTTTGGAGAAAGGAAGTACTCAAATTGGCTTGGGTTTTTAGGTGCAACAGTAGTTTTTTTAAATACAGAGGTTACACCTTACATTATCATTCTAATTATATGTTATTCTCTAAAAATCAATTCATGCCACAGGTTTCAATTGGTTCCTCTGAACCCAGAAGGGTTACTATTGTTGGAATGAATGTGGAATGAATCCCACTCTTGCAGTGGGATAAAAGTAGATATGTCACCCAAGAAATATAGACTTCATGCAAAGAATCAGTGATATGGTATTTATATTATTTATTGGTATTTATTATAGGATATGCCAGCAAAAGTAAAAGCATAATATGATACCAGGAGAGCAACTATAAGGCCAGTTTGTTCTGAGATATAATAATGATATATGATACCATAGATAATACCCTGACTGCATATAAACAAAGTCAGTGATAACAAGCATTTACATATGGTCTATATTTACAGGAAGGACTCAGAAACCAGAAAGAATTGTGCATTGTCCTCACAGGGACCAGTGCCATTCAAATTTCTAAGTCATCACTTGATTCTGGGTGATGTCGATGCTGTAGTTAGGATATGCTTGGAGTTAACTTGAATGTTCAAGGTGTTTTTATTTCAAACTCCCTAGGGGCTGAAAGTTCAGCTTTAAAATTCAGGGGGAAATATCTGCTTTCACTGAACTTTTAATGATAAAGACTGAGCATTTAAACCCAGGTCTTTCTTCTACATCCCGTCCACTGTCTTAACTGGTGCAGAGCTACGTTCACAGTCTTTGTCCTTGCGAATATCTAATAATCCAGCAGACAGAACTAACGAGGATTTCTTTTCCAAAATCCTTGCAGTCTTGTGGCTGCAACACTAGCCAAACAGTTGAAAATGAAGATTCAAGTCTCTTGAGGCAGAGTAATTTAAACTTTCTCCCATATTTGAGGAGGGCTCTTATCACAAAGATACTGTAGATAGGACGGTATTTTCTTTTGAAAGAAGACCAGTCATCCCAATGGTTCTGCAGTCTTTAGGGGGGAAAATTATTTCCTAACATATCATAAAGCTTCTTCAGTTTAGAAGGATGGTGTATAAAATTCTGCCTTGTCTTGGAAAGACTTTATTCAAAAAGTATTTTTTCAACTTTATAGCCAGGCTATTAGCTGAAAATCTTCCACATTTTCTTCAAAATTACAAATGCATTAGGTTTCATGATTTTTGTTTCTATTTCTTTATCAAAGTTGCATATTTTATCCAGATGAGATAAATTATTTTTGGTGGACAGGTGAAACAAGTTACAGTTTCTTTTTCTGTTAATATGGTGGAAAGTTTCATTTTGGTTTGCTTATTTTGGTATGTTCCTTGTTTATTTTAATTAATCACTTGTTCTGACAGTGCCAAGAGAATAGAATCTATCTGGAATACTCAAGAAGATTTTGTAAAAGATTTTAAAATTCCTCTGAAGTTCTTCTTCAGAGTACAAGTTCAGGTACAATCGTACACTGTCACAGCGTCCAAAAAAGCCACTGCAAATGGAATAGTCTTGCAGTTTAATGAAACAAGCAGAGTTTATAATCTTATTAGGCTGATGGTCTGCCTGTATATAAAAGATTCTCATGGACTTTGTATATAAATTCCATATTCCCAGCACCAGAAGAATATTTACTTTGCTGCAGTTAGGCCTCTTTAACAGAAAGGGAAATAAAGCACAAGAACTGGCATTGGGGAATGAATTCATGAGCAGTTGTACTGAATCTATATGAGGCGAGCAACTGCCAGAACAGCTATAAACAACACTCAGTAATAAGAAGAGAGTTTTACGTTCATGTTTCTTGGCCTGCTTTTGAGGAAGGCTATGTCAACAATCTTAATGGCAGATTTAGTCCCTGCCCTTGTAAATCACTCTGGCTGTAAATAAGAATCTGTCTATGTGGATGTCTTCACTGAATTTGGGACCACTAAGTGTTGTATTTTTGCTGGAAAGATTAGGAGTCACTTCAAACTGTAAATCTGAATAAATTTGGATACCAATCAGGCAGTTCTAACACCAGCAAAACTCACTGACTTCAAGGGAGTTTTGTATATGTAGAGAACAGGATTAGCCCCTCACACCGTTATTTTCTCAGAGAAAATATTAATGGAATGATATATGATGCATTTTTTCTGGATTTAACATTATTTGTTCAAAAGTTTTCTCTTTTTTGGCATTTACACATTCATATAAACCCTTTCTGTTATACATCTGAAGTCCACTGACTTAAGGATCTTATTTCTCTCTTTAAATCTGTGTCACAGAGCACAGAAATGGCTTCTGATCTCTCTTGATATTATTTCCCAGATATTTTTACCATGCTATTAATTTATCATTAATCAGAATAACCCACAACAGAACAGCTATGACACAGCTATGACACTTCTGAGAACTGTCTGCTGATGATACTTCAAATTCACTTAGGGGGAATCTACACAGAATCTGTAGATGCAGCTCCACTCCCTGGCTGATGCCACATCAAAGTCAACCAAGCAAACAAAAAGAACTGATATCTTCCTTGTCAATCTAAAACAACAAAGACTTTTTCTAGATAGAAAATTAAAGCGATGATATGAAATATCTGATAATGCAGGTTAACAGCTACTATATTAGAGAGACTCATGTAGGTAGAGACTTAGCTCTGAACTTATACCACAGAAAAGAAGATATTTCAACTCCAGTAATAATCTTTATTTCATAAATACACAAGTATTATGTGTTTTATTCAAGTGTAGGAAGAACAGAGTAACCATTGCAGAGGTCTCCAATCTGAATCACAGTTTTGCTCTGAGAACAGTCAATCTGCTCAGTGAATTGGACAAATAGTAATGGGCAAAATAGGACAACTATTACTAATTTGGCTATGTAGCTCAATAGAAGATTTCAGCCTCTAAATTACCTTTCAAAAGTACTACTTTACCATGAAAACAGAGGATATGATTCATAGCATGCTTTAAGAAGAGTAGGTAATGGGAAAACTGTAGAAGTTAGTAAAAGGTTTTAATGTTTTAAGTGTGCACTGGCTCCCTTACACCATGGCATATGTCTATAGACATGCTCAAAGCATGACTATCAAATGAAAAACTATCAGGAAACTTAAATTAGTGCACCCAACACCAATTCTTATCTTACTACATCAAAGATATAGTAAGAGAGAAAAAATAAATGAAAATAATTTAAAATATTGCTTTATGTGAACATGATGAATAACTTCCCTGTAATTGCCTCCTCCATTAAGTGGTTTCTTACCTCTGCCAAAAGTGCCTACAACAAATGTCTGTTTCCTTTCAAAGCTTCCTGAAAATCTTAGTTGGAGCACCTCTGCTTTCAGAGGAGTAAAATTATTACTTTGTACTCTGAGGGGACGCCCAAAGAAGAATACCTGAACTTTGCATCCTCTTGCTGCAACACATGCAATCAGTGTCTATTATTTCCCCCAGAAGCTTTATTCAGTGTCATCATATTGTCTTCTCACTCTGTAGTACCATTAATTCTACAGAGCATTTTTTTCTTTCATGTGGAAAAATAATTATATCATGCAAATATTCTTTGGGTGCTAGGCACTTTATATTTCTGCTGGAATTTCAAGAGAAGGAGTGTAAACATGAGCAACAATTATTGAAAGTATTTCCTTTAACATTACTTAAATTCAGTTTCAAATGCTCTGAATGAGAAGTCAGACTAACTTGTGTGGGATGCCTGTTTTTCCATTGCCTAGAAAATGCTATTTGCTTAAGAGTTTTATCAGGAAAGCAAACTGTAGCTAGATACTGAGTCTGGTTTCAAATATGTTTATTGATGCCCTCTTGATTGCACTCTTTATGGCAATGGATTAATAGCATCTGCACAGCATATTCTTTCCTGCAATTAATTCATATAGACGGGTATTATGGCAGTTATGTCCCCCAAAATTGCTGGACCAGTGTAGATATAGCTTTGTGTCAGCCTTTCTGATACTTTCCATCTTTCTGAAATCTGAGGCAACATGTCTTGTCTACAAAGGGTTGCAGGGCAGTTCTGAACAGACCGTGTAAGGGAAGTTCTTTCTTTACCTGTTTCTCTCATATCTCAGAGAGAAATCTCGTGTCATCCACATGTAGCAGAGCCTTTCACATGAATGAGAAAGTGACAAAAGAAAGAGACATGAGGAAAAAGTGTGAAGGAGAGACACAAAGATCACAACTGGTCAGAATTAATGTACATGTTAGGATTTACATTTTATATATCCCTTGGACTCATTTCCTTTTAGTCTCAGAATTACCCTCTGAACTCAGATCCAAAGGCATTTTATTATAGACATCACTACTACTTCCGCATGAAAACATCAAAATTTAATGCAATACTCTTGATAGGCAATTTAGAAATTGAGACATACCATTCCATGTCTTAAACAGGTTTCTAATTAATTACAGTGCTAGGCTAGTTGGAATTTCATCATACTATAGACTAGAATCTAAATGGAATCTCAATTAAACCAATTTTACACCAAATCCATCAACTTCCACATTTCAAATTAAAGGAGAAACATATGACAAAGACAAAAAAAAGGGACTCAAAAGAATGCTAACATGGAGAATGTGAGGTTGCAACAGCATAAATAATTTTCTATAATCCCTTCCCTATGATAGACTCTTAATGACATAAAAAGACATGAAATCTGCAGTTAGTAGTGCTTATATTACAATGAGATATACATCAGGGATATTATATTATAGTTACATCACTTGAGGTGTTGTTTATGGGCATGAATGTGGGATTTGTACCACAGATTCCAGTGGTCCCACTTACCCACTTCCTGGTCAAAAATTAGCTGCCATATCTCTCCCAGTTGCTGATCATTTTTTTTGCAGAAGTTTGCCTACAACTTTTATAGCCTTAATTTGCTGCAGACCATTCATATTTAAGATGATTTATATATTTATACTACCATTTTCATTTGGATTCAAAGCATGTTTTGAGCAGTAGATCACAATGATTTCCACTTTCCACACTTTGCTTCACATTGCCGGTGATGTGAAAGCACACAGCCTGCACTGCTCTCAGGTAAAACATTTTTAAACCTATGGCCCAGTGCTATAATGCAGAGGAGCTCTATCACACAGCTCTGATCTACGGAACCAGACTATGGCAGGTTTGAAAGAATCATTTTGCCATCCTTTAGGTAGATATACATTAGAAAATTCATGGTGTGGGTGCTGGATCTTCAGATCTTCAGCATCAGATGTTTCCCTCGAGAGATCTGACTTGGGCTGTGTTTATACGATGAAATGGTGCAGCCAAGAGAAGCAGATTTGTAGAGGAAAACAATTCAAAACAGAGCAAAAAACCTTACAATTTATATGATATTTTGGTGTTTCGTTTGACTTTTACTGAAGTAATGCAAATCTCCCCACTGATTTGAGAGCTGATTCTCTGTGTCTAATGAGCTGTAATTAAAAATAGCAAACACTCTCCTCTCCCTCCTCCAAAATATGCCTGTTGCTCATCTGAAAGCTTTCTCTTCTCAATTTGGTAATTATCCCTACTGTATTTCATGATTACTTTTTTCCTCCAAGGAGCAGTGCCAAAAATTAGGAGGCTGTATCAGTCTCAGTAACAAGGTATTCACCAGCTGCTAAATCTGCTTTGTAATTTCAAAAGGACAGTTGTCTCTACCTGCCTGGCAGCCACACATAAGACACATGAGGTGAGCTTAGATTTGGAGCTCTGCCCAGAGGGATGAGAACTCAAGATCAGAGTCCTGCTATTCCACACGGTGTGAACACGAAAAAAAAACCAACCTGGGACTTGTGTCCTGAGCAAGAGCATCTGCTGATGGTGGGGGAGTCAGCCAAACTGACTGTCAGAAAATCAGTAGTTTTTTCTCACAGTCTTAAATTACTTGTAAAGAGAACTCTCCTCACATCTAGAGGAGCCATGTTCTACAATAATTTGTTGACTAATGTTGCTTTCCTAAAGGCTTATTATTTTAATGCATCCTGTATAATTTTACATTTTCTACCTTCAAAGAATGAAAGAAATGGACCACTCTAGGAGGACTAATCTCCCATTTTTCAAGAAGGTGCAGTATCCCCTCCCACCGCAGGTTAAGTTCAGACACAGGTTTGTGCTCTTTGATTCCAGAGCTTAAGTTCAGTCATCCCTGAGGATGCCAGTGCAGTTGTGACTGATATTTTTAAAAGAGTTTTAATGCTCAAAAAGACTATTAGAAACAGAGTGCTTTCAATCTTCTGTGGTTTTGCCTTTTGTTTTTGTTTTGTTTGTTTGTTCTGAAGACCCACAATCATTTTTGCCACTTCAGGGATTTTTTTTTGATTGAAAGTTATTCACCAAGGTTTCTTGGGTTTATTATAGTTATTCCTTCACCTGATGTACCAGGTATCTTTTTTTTTTTTTAGACAAAAAAGAATCTACTACGCCTTAAATGGATGTGTATTTCCTAAGGATATTAGTAGGAGCTCTGTGTATAAAATAAGAGATTAAATTATTTTACCTGGAAAAAAAAAATCAAGCTGGAAAGCAGATTTCCGGTGTTTTTTTTTTTGTTTGTTTGTTTCTTTCTTTCTTTCTTTCTTTCTTTTCAGTATAAAACAAACATGGTGGAAAAATGTCCTACCACCTTCATCACTCAGGTAAATTTTTGCAGTGGAAAGCGACCAAAGAAACCTGAAATGACAGTCTTAATTCAGAGTCTTAATTCCAAGTTCTCTTGGAATCAAACAAAAATTTTAACTGAGGAATGAGTTTAGGATCTAATGAATGAGACCAAAATGAAGACTGAAAGTTCACCAGTTGAGAAGAAGACTATGGTGCCAAAATGTCACTTTTATTAAAACATATTAGTTCATCTGCTACTGAAAAAAAAAAAAACAAACAAACCCAGACCATGAGGTTCAGGAGGCAGCTGTGTGAATTCATGATAAATGATGGAATAAGACTTTAACAAGAATCAACATGTTGCTGTGGAAATTGAAAATGGAAAGAACATAAAGGGGAGAAAAAGCTCAAAACTCAGAGAAGAGAGAAAGCTTTTCAACCAAGTGATGTAATTTACCAAAGAAAGTTGTCTCTGTAATACCAAGGATAAAGCCAGTCTAGCAGACAAGGGTTTTACCTTGTGTGCTCCTCTAGAGTATTTCCAGCTATGTTACAGCTCCTTTCCTGATCTGTCGTCACAGTTCCTGGTTTGGTGGCAGTCTGGCACAGAGGTGAGCTAGATATACACTGGGAAATGTGAGTTTAGTGCTATCCTGAGCTTCTGGATACACCATCTGCACTCCTGTTTACTTTAGAAGGAGAAAGGTTGATCTAAGTGCTTGTCATGAATGATAAGAGAAATTAAAATGATGCCTTAAAACTGTGCAGGGTACAATAAAAACTATTTTAATATAATTTCTTCAAAGAAAGTTGAGGAAAATGACAGACAATAAAAATTAAGGCAGACATGCACAGTGAAATTTATATTGGGAAAGACTGAAAAATAGTAAAAGAGACCACTTGAACTATGTGAGAACTTCCAAGCTGCTTGTTTAAGATGACTGACATCCTAGCAGTACCAAAAGAGTTAAGCTGTGAAATTGTGATTTCCATATTTATATCTTTTAATTCCTGATATAATAAGACATACTGGACTGTGGGAAGGGAAGGGAAGGTGCGGGAAGGGAAGGTGCGGGAAGGGAAGGTGCGGGAAGGGAAGGTGCGGGAAGGTGC
>VXBR01006880.1:864023-889762 GCA_013400215.1 Cisticola juncidis
GAAGGGAAGGGAAGGGAAGGGAAGGGAAGGGAAGGGAAGGGATTTTGAAGAGTGACTACTTTGTATGCCATGGAGAGGAGGAACAGGACCACTGAACATTCAGATGACTAAACAGTCATACAAAATACTCACTGTGAGTGTAAAACTAGTAAAATTTAATGGTTGAACATGATTTTTTTTCCTGATAGAGTAACTGATGCCCTTATTTGATAAGCTAAGGAAGTCCATAAGAAACTGTCTGGAGGTACATGAAGTGAAGTTTATAGTGCTGGCTGTACTACATTTGGATTCTGATAAAACATTAAGCTCTATTTACTACTAGGTTTTATAAAATTCAGATTACTTTGATTTGGAAGACAGTTATCACTAGATATGACAACCTGGGTGACTGTACACATAGGGTATTAATAAAAAGCATCACAGTCAATGGCAGAAAAACATACATTACCACAGGAATTTATATTACACAAGGCCTTGTTTCACTTCATTCAGAACCCCAGAAACACAATAAATAAAGCTAAGATTTTTATAAACTATGTTGAATTGAGGAAAGCAGACATTGCTTGTTAGCAAAAGGGAAATAATAGCAGAGGAAATCTAGAAAAGTTAATTTGTGAATAGAAAGTAATCAAGTCAGATTTAATTATATTAAAAAAAAAAGAAAGATAGCACAGTGAGTACGATATTCCTAAATGACCTAAATTAAAGGAAAAGACCTAAAATGGTTCTTTCAGTAAGACAGTAGGTTATGGTGAGAGCAAACTAGATACGAAGATGCTGTTTGATAGAGTACAAAAGAAGGAGCACTGCAAATATGGCCTCTTTGTGCCTGTCTATCGGATCAGGAAGCCAGGAGGCAACATCCTTATAAAATATCCAATTCAAAGCTCACTGAAGCAAATGGAAGGGCTCCAGCCTCGTCAATAGGCTTGGATCAGGCCCTAAGCATGTCTGTGTGAAGTCACTTGGAACATTTCATTCCCTTTTTAGGCACAACCATTACCACAAAGACGCTGAGAAACTAAAGGAAGGCCAGAAAACTCTACTACCACAAGCACAGAGAGTGGAAAGACTGAATTCAGGGTGGAATGATTTAAATGAGCACACAGGAAGCTTGGATTTGTACCACTGCATTTGTACTTCGTTTTCCTTAAGGAGAAATTTATTCTTCCCAGTAAATGAGCAGTAAAACATCTTGATAAATAATGTCTTTCGATCCGTAAAATTTAATTTTTTATTTTATTGACAACAATAAACTATTTTTTTATAAATATGGTTTTAATTTACATTTTTACATTACAATTTTACTAAAGACAGGAAGAAGTTCTAGTTACTATGTCCAAGATTTTATAAATAATCCAATTCATTCCCGCTAGCTATTATTATAGACTAGAAGAAGAAAAAAATGTTTTCCTGCTTTTAAAATATTTCAATCACTTTTAAAGTTTTGAAATAAGTAGATAATGAACTGAACCTGTTAGAAAAATAGAAATAAATGAAATATTTTCTCTGAATCTATACACAGGGTTGCCACTAGAAGGTGGTTTAGCTTTCCAGCAAACCCTGGCTTTAGGTACATGGCTACTGGCTTTCAGCAAATTCAAAAGGCTTTCTGTCTGTCTTTTGAACTTCCACAGTAGAGAGCTATTGTATGTTTAAAGTTATAAATAACTTTCAATTAGAAAAACTTGAGGTTGTAAGAGCCTTTCCTCAGAGAGGATCACAGAATATGCTGAGGTGAAAAGACCCCACAAGGATCACGGAGTCCCATTCCTGGCCCTGCACAGGACACTGCAAGAGTCACCCCCTGTGCCTGAGAGCACTGTCCAAACACTCCTTGAACTGCAGGGTTGGTGCTCTGACCACTTCCCTGGGGATCCTTTTCCAGTGCCCAACCACCCTTTGAGTGAAGAAACTTTTCCTAATATCCAACCTAAACCTCCCCTGACTCAGCTTCTTGCACTTTCTCTGAGGGTCACAAGGCTGGTGAAAGGCCTTGAGGAAAACCTTACGAGGAATGGTTGAGGTCACTTGGTCTGCTCAGCCTGGAAAAGACTGAAGGGAGATTAAGGGAGACCTCACCTTGGTCAGGAGGGGAATGAGAGGGGCAGGCATTGATCTGTTCACTCTTGTGACCACTGACAAGGCTCGAGGAAACTGCAGGAAGCTGAGCCGGGACAGGTTTAGGTTGGATACTAGGAAAAGGTTCTTCACCCTGGGGGTAATTCAGCACTGGAACAGGTTACACAAGGAAGCTGTCACAGTACTAAGACTGTCTCTGTTCAAGAAGAGTTTGGACAGTGCTCACATGCACATGATGTGACTCTTGGAATGTCCTGTGCAGGGCCAGGAGTTGAACTTGATGATCTTGATGAGTGCCTTCCAAAGTGGCATTCAATGATTCTGTGATTCTGAGATGAAGGAGGGTACAAAGAATTAATGTGAGGATAGACCACCTTACAGCTACTGCTGCTCTGCCACTTGTTCTCGAGTAGTCGTGCCAGAAGGCCTTCCAAAGTGAGCCTCTGCACCATTAAAAATAGGCACCCACCCCAGGAAAGCTTTCTTTGTCATGGTCCTTGAAGGAGCTACTTACAAACCATAACAATCTTGCTGGTATTTCATTTGACAATAATGACAAACTTCTGATCTAGCCACAGCAGGGTTTTTTAGACATCTGGGTTTTCAAGCTCAAGATGCCAAATGTACCTTTTATGTCTGTAATTAGGTTTTCATGATAGTGTGAAATTTACTCAAGAGCTAAGAACCTGAGCCAGCCTCAGTGAACCAGTTTATTGTCTGATGAACTCCAAAAAAGAGATTCAAAGCTTTTGCTTTTAATGGCCACTGGCCTACTGTCTTTAGCAGTACTGGATGAAATTATATTTCACTAAGTCTTGGGCATCCCTTTATGCAAGGAGAAACATTGTTCAAGATGACAAATAAAGATATGGTCTTGGGATTTAATATTTATGTTGCTCCTGTTGAAAATATTTAAGTGTCGGTTGTTATCAGCAGTATTTTATCTCATGTTGGACTTTTGAGAAGCTGGTTTCATTTTGGCCTCCAGGATGTCTTGTCAGATTTTCATGTAGCCACATAGGCTGTAGTCTTTCCCAAAATTACTCAACATTTGGATCTTTGTGTTTCAGAGTATTAATGAGATTACAGGTCATAATCTGTAAAAGCTCCCCTGCCACTGCTCTGCTTGACTCCATTCCAGATGAAATCTCTTCAAATAAATCCTGTATCACAATGATACTGCTTTGTGTCTACAGCCAAAAAGAGGAGAACAGAAAGGAGGGGAGGAAGGGAAAAAACAATGTATGTAGATATGAAAATACATTTCCTTCAAGGGTAAAGACCAAAATTAATAAAGTTCTTCATTTATCATCTCTGGAATTTTAAAGTATCCATTCTTGTAAGAGAGGCTGATAACAATATTTTTGGTAAAGTAATTCATCTAGTGATCTTTCCTCAATTTGAATCTTCTTAATTGCTTACGTCCCTTTCTGTGGATTCACAATGTGAACATACCTAGGCAGGCATTCGTTAGTGATGGCAATTTAGAGCAATTACTTAATTAACTATGATATATGGTTTTGTTTTACATTGGAGGTATTAGACCTGTTTTCTTTTAAATGAGAAAAGAAAGGCTAGGTGCAGACAATACACATGAAAGGACTTAATTTAATTTGTTGCACTGCATTAGGCCATTTACTGTTTACTATTCAAGACAGTTAGGGATCCAGCTATCTGTTCTAAATCCATCATGAGATGAATTCTTGAGGCACTTCTGCTCATGGCAAAGATGTTGTGAGTGCACAAGACAGAGAAGGCTACACTTGCAGTCAGGAATGTAATTCAAGTAAAATGTATTTGCTGACTTTTCTGTAGTGTGACTCCCCACACTATATGACTGCTCCAATTAGATTCTGTGAGAAGGCAAAAATTAACGTCACTGGTTCCATTACGAGAAGGACAAACTTCTACAGTGAAGAAGGATGGAATGAACAGCTTCTTCAGGATTACTCAAGGCTTCTGTGGAATTAAGATTATCTGAGAGCTCTTCGTCTTAAGTACTACCTCACTGTATCTAAAACCTTGACACTACCATTCAAAGAAGTGGAAGAAAAAAGAAATCAGGTGGCAGTTTTAGCTGGACTCCTACAGATAAAAACAAGGGTTTAACATTAAATCCACTATAATATTTTTAAATAATAGAGATGTTGGTCTCACGCTCAGAAATGATGTTTCAATCTCACTGATTTTTCTTCAGTGGATTTTTTAAGCTAAAACCACTTTGGAAAACAAGACTCAAGAGCCTAAGTCCCCAGAGACCTTGAAATAATCTGTTCTATACATGATGAAGAAAGACTGAGTTGCAACTAAAAAACCTTCTGGTTACTTGTTAAAGGAAAAATAATGGCTTTTCTCAGATGTCGTGCTCACATAAAAAAAAATTTTAAAAAAAAAAAAATCCAAAATTCATGATCTAATTCAGCAGTATCTCCACTGTGACGGAGCTCCTAATCAAATGTTACACCAAGAAGAACTCAACAGCAAGTCCAATAGGATACCAAGTATTTTATAGCAAATCTTAGCAGAGTCATAAGCATCAGATCTGGGTTTGGTTTCTTTTCTACGTCCAGGGTATTAGAGATGTCAGAAAAGAAAGTTAAGCTTTCCTAAGTTTGTTGATTTTGGCTGGGTTTTGGTTATTTGGGGATTGGGGGTGGGGGTGTGGATTTCCTCCCACAGTTACTAGTTTTTTGGGGGAAAAGGCTCCATAGAAACCATCATGAAGGGCAAGGAATAGCTGTTTTCAAACTGGATCTTAGCTCTGGTTTTCAGATTTAGCAGATATTGTACTTATTCTCTTCATGGTCTCATGACAGTTCATTATAAAAATTATTAGTTCTAGCTGCTGACTACATAGCTATGCTGTATTAAACCCAAAGTGACGTCTATGAAGAATGGGGATCTTGAGCACCTTTCAGGAAACAAGTCCTGAGTGCCAGGATAACCAGCTTTGGTAAGGCATCAGAACTTAGAGAAAAACATTGACTTCTGGGATTGTATACTAGGAGAAGTACTGTTCTGTGTGATGCTTTTGATACAGTTTCCTCAGGATCTATTTTTGACTCCCCAGCTGATGGTACCCTACTGTCTCAGAACAGCAATCCTTACTCTTAAATGATAAAAAGTGGTAGTACCAGCAGTAGCACTACCAGAGGTAACACCCAAGACTGCTCACTCTTTAGGAGAAAAATGCATATTGATGCTCTGTAAACTAAAATATTTTATAATGTTGTCTTGTTGATATTTTTTCAGACTTTGAGCGCCAAGAAAGTCCTGCATGTGAGATGCCATTACTGACACCCAGTGGGGCTGATGTTTCTCCTATGGTCTTGTAAGGAACATTGCAGAGTTAATGTAATTCCCATTAGTCTGGGAGTCTCCCAGGAAAGCAATTGTGGTATACATAAAGAAGGGTACCTAAAATGTCATTGACATTCTAACATGAATTCTCTGAATGTGTCTAGCTGGAGGAAAAAAAATTAAAAGTAATATTTGTTTGAGGTGGAAATCAGAATGACAGTGGCCACTGCTTCTAATAAACAATCACCTGAGGAAACTCAAAAGAAAAAGCACAACAAATTAGATAACCTGAAATCCAGAGGCTTGAGAAGAATATTCCATCTGAGCTGGCAGGAGCCATGCAGGGCCACCCACAAGGGTTTGGCTGCTTACCTTGTTAAACATTGCCTGGTTTCACCTGACATGATCTGTAAGCCTGTAAAGCAGTCACACTTCAAGTGCCTTTCATGTGCACTTCAAATCCTTTTTCTTTTGAGATACTCTTCACTAACAGGATTTCCCACTTTGGAAGGGAGGACTCTTTCAAAAGATGACAAGATGTCTCAAAACCACAGCAAAAATGAACAAAATAAATACAGGTGAAAACAAAATCAGTTTGGCACAGACCTAGAAGGCAATATTAAGTTAAAAGAGCTTTACTTTCAGCTTTATTGAACATTTTTATTACCTTACATGATTTTTCACTTTAGTATTGCTTAAAAGCTTGTTTTTGCCTGTAATATAGACTTTCACAACAAATTACATAACAGAAAAAATGTGTTTGAAAGTGTCCTTGCATCCTTACCATTTGCATTTTCAACTGCCCATGTGGGTCATACACATATCACAAGGCTTGTTGCCAAGGCATTCAGCTACAACACAAAATGTTTTCAAGTTCAAAGCTTGGATCATTGTTCACCTCATTCTTATGTTTTTACCCTCACTTTTATATGATGTTTCCCTTGCATCAATAAATTCCCAAGTACTTGCTCACTTTTTAAATGTGCAAGCCGTAAATGAAAAAAAAAGAAAAAACAAAACAAAACAAAAAGGCTGATGCACAAAGATAAAAGATGCAAGCTGCTATAAGCAAACTGTACAGCTGCTATATTCAGCTATTTTTAAACAGTCAATTTATTAGTCAATGTATCAATGGATCCAGAAAGTTCAAGTAACACATCCACAGAGATATTATTGCTCAGTTAATAACTTTGTCTCCCACTCCTGGCAAGTTTGCAGATCCTGGTGCCAGGAGGCTTCCACACAGCCCTGGAGCTTCAACGAGAAATCTCCAGTTGCAAGACCAGAGCCTTTGTACTGGCAGTCAATGGCAGAAAAAATATATATATTTTAAAATATAGGTCAAGTTACCTGAGTATGCTCTACTTGCATATAGTATCAGTGGTCACCTTTCTTTTGTATGTTTCCTGGTAATAAATTATTCCCTTTCTTAGTAAAGGTTTTTAAAAATAAATAAATATATAAATAAAACATGATAGAGCTGCTTTTCCCCTCTCAACAGTCAGGTTTTCTCTCTTGAGTGCTAAGTGGGGAGGGGGAGTACAAATCTTGCTTTGAATTTCTTGATTGCATTTTTGTGTATGGTGCTGAAGTTTTTCTTTTCTTTATACTTGTGCAGTCACAACAGAGACTTGGAATACATTCTACTTGGAAAATACTTTTTAGATGCCCTGAAAGTATTTAAAGATAAGGCTTATGATTGAGTGGAATATAGGAGTGGAAGACAAACATCTCTCTGGTGTCTAGAAATTCTCTGGATTTTCTGATCCTCCTTATTTTTTCAGCAATTTGTGTCACATAACATGTGGCACCCATGATGATTTACAGAAGTTAAGGATTACATCTGCATGTAACACACGCCCTTCTCGTGTGTTGTACACCTTTTTCTTTGTGTTTCTACTCATTTATTTTCAAGAAGCTCACTTCCTCACAGAGCTCACTACCTCACAGGCACTTGTAGTAACAACAGATTGTTGGATTCATACAGACTGGAAGATCATGTTAGGATACCTGTTTCTTACTGAGTATATTGTATCTCACTTGAAATGATGACATGGTACAAATACAAATCAATAAGAAAAGGTACACAGCAGCCTGTGCTATGCTCCAAGAACAGATTACTGTGCTGATGTGGGGCATGTACTCACAGGACAAGCACTGTCACTGAATAAAGCATGATATGATTAGACTTCAGCTCTCAATCCCATCCAGACTCTGTCTTGAACTTTAAAAAATCCAATCTACACTATTAATCTGGGATAAATTACTTGTATCACAGAAAGGAAGACATTTTGTCTCTCTAAAAATATATACATTTTATGTTTAACATAAGGATATGGTGGAAAGAGTTTTTCTCTGGATGAAAGGCTACATTTCAGCATGACAGCCTTCAACCACTGGGTGTGTATTGAGTTTGAAATTTTGCTTGCATTTAACTCAATGTAAACTTCATATGTGTTTATCTAAAAGGAAAATAGGTTCTTCTAGAGCCACTCCAAACACAAGGAAATAGTGCTGAGTATGTGTTGCAATAACCTTGCCCTTTTTGTGTTTTACTGAGGTGAAATGCTTTGGAAAATGTTCTGTGAAGCACATGTTCAATTATTTCAGTTTATGTGTAATTTTAATGAATGTGTCAAGTTATGTGGCTCAAGTTAGCACAATGAATCAGAGCCTATGAATGTTGTAAATAGAAGGTTCCCTGAAATTCTGGAACTGACAATTTCAATTACACAGGAAAAGGAAAGGAAAAATGCTGACAAATAGGTCAAAACAACTCCAACAGAGGCTCTTCAGTAAGAGCAGGAAAAGGGAAAATTGATGAGGAAGAGTGTATCCAAAACCTGTAAAATGCCTGCAAAAGTATACTCTTGGCAGAACAAAAATAGTTGGTGGCAGAAGAGAAATACAGAAATTAATGGATCAAAGCTGTGCATATTCTGGTAGAGACTTAACAGAAGAAGCTGCAAGACTGCACTTCCTTTCCCTCCTGTTCTCCACTTTCTGTCCTTCCTCCCCTCTTCCCCATCCAGTGCCTACAAATATGTCTTTGAAAAAAAATACTCTCCCTGCAAATTGAAACAGAGCTATGGTACCATTTTCAAATGAAGTTTCTTCAACACACCACTTGCCTGTCCAGGAGGAAGATGAGTTGATGGTGATCAGAAATTTTTAGGGTTACTCAGTGCCCAAACACAGATGGGCTGCTGCCACTTTTGCTACCCAAGGATATCCCACCTGGGCTTCAGTTACCAGTCCTGGAACCCACTGGTCTCTTCAGAATCTGCCACCCCTGTGTCACTGGCTTTGATAGCCCAGGATGACTCAGGGGCCTAAAAGGCCATGATAAGGCACCCAAGCTGTACCCTAAATTCACTCATCATGTTTTTATCCAGCATATTTGTGCTACTGATAACCAGTTTCAATGGATGGTCAAAAGCTGTATGTAATGAACAATCATGCATCTGGGCTAAAAGGTCAACAGCGGGAAAATTTACAACTGAAATGGTAATTTTGTTTACCATGTCCGCATAGTAAAATTCAGCAGATTTTCATACACTGGTCTACTTAGTGTAATTTAAGGCTGCTTCAATGAATATTATACATGGTTCTTATGTTTGGTATCTCAAATTTCAACTTGGAGAAAAAAATGCAAGTGGAGACTGTCTCTTTACTAATTACTAGAAGATACTTACAGCTGAGGACAATCACTGAAACCTTCGAGGTACCAGGTTGTTTGGGTCAATGTCAATGTCAAAAGTTAAACTCGGTTGTTCAGACAGAGAGCTGCAGTGCAGACACTGCTGTGTTATTAAATTTCTGGGAAGTAACAAACTGGCACTGGAAGTGTAAAGGAAAAAAAGCAGTAATGTGGAATGGCTCCTGATTCAGGAAACTTTGAAAATGTGCAGCCATAACAGCTGTGGTGAAGTTCCCTTAAATGAGGCCTTGGTATGCTGTGGAATAAAATCAAAATAGGAGATTGTGGCATTCCAAGTCATACTGAATAACTGCATACATTGGGCCAAATGGTGATCTTACTCACGAGGGAACATTTTTTCCCCTTTTCAACAAAAAAAAAAGGGAGCTGAGAACACTTTAAGATACAGGACACAAATGTGTAATTATTCTTGGCTAACATGGTAGCTGTTGATCATTTAATGAAACCATAATTACCATATAATGGCAGGGTATTTATATGACAGATTACTACATTATTACAGGGTAAGTGTGTGATTATTTCTGTCCTCAAAATCAGAATAAAAACACATGGAAGTGGAAAAATAAGTTGAAAAAAGAGAGAAAAGAAATCTGAATTTCCCAATGCCACTCCCATATTGTTGCTCTATCCGCACCTCAATCACACAGTGATGGCAATGGCCACCAGCATTCATGATGAAGCCAAATCTCCTCAGGAAACCCATGGCACAGCACAACAGATCACAAGGCTCTTTGCCAAATGGCTACAGCTCCAGGCTTCATTGTACTCACAGTTCAACTGACTCAATAGCAATTTGGTTGCTGGTCTCTTGTCCTCAGAAGACACTACACTCCTGCTTGTTTAGAGGCATCGTATGCATGATGGATGTAAAAAATGGCACTGAGGGGTCCTCAACTCCCACTTCTATGCCTTTAGGCAAGAACAGTGAACTCATTTGGGTTTCAAAGTAATACCATTTTTGAATTGGGTGGATAAGTTGAATTTGTCAGGGCTGAGCACTATTTGCTATGTTTGATTTCAGTCAACACTGCTGGTGTTCACTGGTGAAATTTTGACCATTTAGTAATGATTGATTTAAATTGTGGGAAAATACTTATATTATTCCATTTATGCAGAAAAATGCAGTGACAAGTTTTGAATCTACAAAGTTACAGCATTTTATCGGCTGAATAAAATCCATCTCAAGCTTTATGAACAGGACGTCAACTTTCCATGTGGGAGGCAAGATCTAGTTGTAAACTCAGCTGATTTCACTGATTCCCCAAGCCCTACAGGGGTGTTAAAAGGGCTATGCAATCATGTGCTTCACCTGGAATTTGCCTCAGCATCTTCACAGTGCTACTTCACCATTTGGGAGAAGGTGAACAGCACTCCCTGTTTCCAAAAGCACTTGCTCAGCCAATGAGGCCTCGCTGTCTCTTCATGGTTGCCAGGCATTCTAAGATACCAGTTATTCTAATTGAAAGACTTTGGCTCTGAATAAAAACTTCTGAATTTGGCAGAATTCTTAAATCAGGGTTTCCTAGATTTTTATCCAAGAAGCAGTATTACTGTAGCTATTTTCAGTCTTTCGTAGTTTATTTCCTTTTTTTTCTTGAAGTTCCTTAGACTGAGGAAAAATGGACTTAGGTAAAAGCCACATGCTGTTATGTTTGCTCAGGATTTATTCTGTAGGTCTGTAAAAGAAATCGAGGTTGGAAGAGAAAAGAATTTGGAAGCACTAAGAAATCAGTCTGTGTATATTTATTTAGAAGTTAGCTGTAATTGCAGTACCTTTGAAAATCGCTTCTTTAATAAACTGGTTATTACTCCAAATGGTCAATAACTGCTCATAACTCACTGCTGCTAGGTTACTTCTCTCTGCACAGAAAAAAACCCTACTCTGGTCCTTGAAAGAACAGTTCATGCAAGATGCTGGTGGGAAATCAGTTATGTCAGAACCTAACCCAGCTCTCCCTGAAGCCAAATGGAGCCCCAGTGAACTCCCCTCAAGGACCAACATTCATTCATAAAAGGCAACAGGTAGGGAGATGATGCTGAGAGAGCAATGACTTCTTTAAACTGCTTCACACTTATTCAGTGCCTTTGTGAGCTATACCTCACATTTACTCTAGATGAAAATTAATGAATGACAGAAGTTTTATGTACTGAACTCTCTGCTTCTGGCATCTCTTTAGTACAGGCTGCTTCTGCCTCCAATACGTTTTTAAAATCATAAATAATTAAAATATTGTTCAAATATTTTTAAAGTGGCACCTATAGATCAAATAGAAAATAAAGTCAGTATTAGGAAAGTCTAAATTCAGGAGATTGAAGTGTTAACATTTTTCCCTATCTGGTTTTCTTCATAAAGTCTATTCTTATAAAGACAAATGTAGCTAGAATCTGAGATATTTTAATGTTTTTCAGATTAATAGTATTTATGAAATCTCATCATCAGGTGCTGGTTCAGGAGCTGACATCAAAAACTAAGATATTGAGCAGCAGAACATGAATAATCCTATGCTTCTTCTTTTGGGAATAGTGATGTTTTGGTTATTATCATTTCCATTAGGAAAAATGTAATAAGATTTTCATCAAAAATACTTTTTTAAATAGTCTTAATCATGCAACAGGACGTGAGGAAACGTTCGCCCTCTGACCAACTCATCTTATGCCTAATATCAAGCTTTTAAAACATCTTCCAGCAATTAAATCATATGTTACTGTGGAAATCCTTTACAGCCATTATAAAATTTTTATCAAGGACCCAATCCTTTCTGGTACAATAAAATTTCAGTGACTTCAACCTAAATCAGTACAACTTCAAGCAAGTCTCATGAAGATGGGCTTTAAAATACAGTTGAAAAGAAATTGCAATTACTTCTTATAAATATGCACTATTTTTCAGGTATTGTTATTTGTACATCTTCTCTCTCATCCATTTCTAAGCAAAGGTCATGTATTAGTCATTTTATTATCAGATTCTCCCGGGAAAAAAAAAAAAAAAACAAGAAAAAAAAAAACAAAACAGAGGCTCAGGAAATTTTCTCCAAAACTAAAGTCAGTCAACTTCCAGGGTTTCAAATTCTGGCAAGCTAACTTCTCCAAGGTCTCGTAAAAATTCTGGGCTGTTATCTCCATATGCCTGATAGATTTTTTTTTTTTTTTTGTGATCGTAATTAAAACCGTCTGTCCTTTTTCTGTGACTTCAGGAGAATGGCAATGAATCACGACAGCTCTAAAACAGAGAGAAGGATAGAGGCTGAGGTTAGCAGCTCAGAATCACTTAATCTGCTGTATTTCATCCATAGAAACATAGATCCAAAGCACTGCCTCCTAATTCAAGCAACTTCAGAACAAGTCACTCTGGCAGAAGGTTGTCTCACAGCCATCACAGAGGTAGTCCTGGGTTTGGATTTAAGCATAAAGAGATGTAAAATAAACTCATTTACTTGATATGGAACACCACTATCTCTTAACACTAGCTTTAACTCTTCTTACACAATCTCATAGAACTTTCCAGGAGTGTTTTCAACAATCTCTCAGTAATACATTTTTTAAAAATAAGATTGTGTGAAAAGTGAAATAAATTTATGAAGTACAAAAATGACTGAAACCAGTAATACAGTCTTATCAAGTCAAGAAATACTTAACCTCCAAAATATAATTTAGAAAATTAATTCACCATGACATTTTCATATTCTGTAGTGTTTGACACTTTCTTTCTTACACCTTGCTATCCATTCTCCAAATGTAGTGGTTTTCCTGTGGCTTTTTGAGACATTTTCTTTTTTAAGACTTTTTCTGTCATTTAGAAGAAGGTTGCTTGCTAGGTGGGTCACTTCCCCCTCTCCTAGAGGCATTGTCTCTGTCCTTTTTAAAATGAGAATGAATTTCAGCAACAAATTGATGTGATCTCAGAACAGGAGATCTGGAAGATATAATCTTAATGAAAGTATTAATAAGCTAATCACATTCCTGAGGATCTTGTATGTTGGTAACCTGTTGCACAGGGAAGTAAATCTGAATGTTTGACAAGGTCCTTCAAAGTTCAGATCCTCCCTGACGAGTCAATTTGTTATACAGAACTGAACAAACATTTATGTGCTCTGCTTCCCATCATTCTCAGATTGTACAGTCACCAGCTTTGGCTCCCAAATTCAGGGGAAAAGGCTGACTGTCACATGAGAATGACAGCACATGTCTGAAGCATCAATATGCTGGCTGCCTACAGGACTTGATGACCTTGGCACTCACTGAAGTTCAGAAAATCAAGTATCTCTGAAGATCTAAAACTTAGGTAAACTTTTAATATAAAAAATAAACTTTCATTTTCTAAAAGACTACTTAAGAACCTGGATCTATGCACTCCATGAGCTTTTTAAGTGGAATAAGGTTTGCTGATCAGAGACTGGTTTACTATCAGAGTGCAGTGCTGTCCTACTAAAACAAAACATACAACTAGCATGAAACACATACTCTAAAGGAACAGATGCATTCCTGGTATAATTCTTCTGAAATCAACAAAAGAGATGACATTAGAATCAACCTTCTTAGAGAAAAATCTTGCATTTTAATAAATAATATTTGTACAGCATGTAGTAATTTCAGAAGCCTCTTTTATCAAATTTATTTTGATTTCATGAAAACATGTACAGCTATTAATATAAGCAGGCATGTCAGTCCAATTTCCTACTAAATGTTCTTTTTGTTAGTTTTTTTATTTTCTTTTTAGTTTCCTGCTTTATCATTCAGAAGGTTTGCACTGTATTCCTGTACATATTTGGTTTGGTGCCCAGAATTGTATTATTTTAACAGGGCTATTCATTAAAAGTTATTACTTTACAGGGGCTCTACCATGCATACCTAATTATCTATATGCCCTTCTACAATGAACACTGTGATAAAGTTACCATAAAAGATTTTTCTTTTTTAGGGTTTATCATCTCTGCCATTTCAAGTCACATTGATTTGACTAATCCTGACATCTAACTTTCTAACTTCAATTATTTTTTCAGAAGGTTCTAAACTGTCAAAACACATTTTTCAATTTTTTTTCGGTAACAATAATGCTTCAGAACCTGTTGGGACTGTGACTTGTCCTCCCTTTATGTTCTCCAAGGAGGAAGCAAGCATAGCTGCTAACTCACAGAACTCGCCTCAGCCACAACCACTGAGCCAGTTCTCAGTGACCTGCCCGTGACTGACTGTGATGCTTTCTCAAAATCATTTTTGATTACCACATATTTCAGAAACTCTGTGTCACTCCATGAAGAGAGTTTTTCTAAGAATGTCTTGGTTTTTCCCTTTTTATTTTTTTTTTATTTTTAAGACTTTGATACAAGTTTTAAATGATCAATTTTGTGATGAAATCAATCTAAGGGAATGTTGAAGATGAAAAGGTAAAAAGAATGGTATTTCCTTGCAGCTACCTGTTTCTATGGATGTGCACCACAAGGCCATAGTAGATAAAAATTCTTCACAACCTTTGTGGGGAGCTGGCATTAATAGAGAGCAGTGTAGCAGAGTATTGTACCAGTGCAGTTGGTCAGGAGCCAGCACTTCCAAGTGGACCTGAAAAGCATCCTATATGCTGGGGTGACTTTCAAGTTACAGAAATGCCTTCAGTGCTGAGATACCTGATTTGATTCCAGCAGCTAAGGCACAATGAACAAAATCACCTGTTAGACTTGAAGGAGACAGAATATTGGACATTTTGCTGCTTCATTCTCATCACTGCCCCCCCTAAATTGGGAGGATGATTTGACACTTAATCTACAATCTGATTTACACTTTTTAAGTCCTATATTGCACATACTTTTTTATCTTTTGTTCCCCTACACACATTGAAGTTGGCTTATGTCCTTTGTCCCAGTGTTGATGGGACATAAAGCAATACTGTCATTCCAGGGGTTCCACAATTACAGAATTATTCTGAGCTGCAAAGACATTAATGAATATAAAGATTTAAATGAAACTTGGAATTGCTGTACTTACACTAAAAGAGTTTATATTATAATATTTAACTGATGAGAAATAGATCTAGAGCATAGAGAATATTTTAGAATTGTGGAGAAAAAAAACCCTGAAACATAAAAATGCACATCAGTTATACAATATGTAATCACTTTGAACTACATACTTACCTTCACATATCTAATTCATGCTTTTGTATAATATTTTTCCATCGACATAGTTTTATACTGTGATTATACAATGGTGTTTGTGGAATGACAGAATCCATGGAATGATTAAGCAAAGGATATCTCTTACTTGGGACTCATACAAAACAGGATGTAGTTGTGCATCTGCTGGTTTTACATAAATTCCTCTGAACATTTTGGAAGTTAATAGTGATTAAGTTTAAGTTGAAAACACTGTTAAAGATTGTTTTTCCTGATAAGTAGCTAAATTTATTCTCCATTAATCAGATGTTGCAAACCCTCTAAATCTTCTACTGTCTGAAGGTAGTTTTGCTCTCATTTCTTTATTTTTCAGAGAGAGAGGCAGCGAATGTGTCTTTCCACAATTGCCACCCTCTGGATGAGACATGGGAGTCCTTTAGTCTGATTCTCATGACGATCTAGCACAAGCAAGAGTGTGAGGCCCTGGTTCAAAGGGTGTAGGATGTGGGGTATCTTGCCTAACATTTCTCTCTCTCAAGCAGGCTGCAGCAGTGTGTGATCTGTGCAGTTACGCGGCATCGTGCAATTATCCCAAAAGCCCAGCTGCACTCGTTACCTCACCATCCTCTGTGACGCTACCCTGGTGGGTTGTTTAACATATTGTGTGAAAGTGATACACGAATCCTGTACTCAACAGAGGGGTTTTTGCACCACAAGATGAGGCTACATTGAATGTAATTGCACTGTGTGGGGTTAGCTTTCTGTAGCCTGTTACCTTTGACTTCAGTGACTTCACATAAAGAAATGAATCTCCACAACTCCAATGAGACTCACTGCTCATAATATTGGCCCTTAACTCCATAAAAACACTATTAAAAATTACCCTCAATTCACTTAATTAGTCATTTTTAACAGCGTCAGGCCACTCATACCATACCTTCAAGACTGAATGTTCAAACACCTTATAAAGACAAAAGCAAACATCAATATACTTCAGTGAAAACTTGTTTCTTGTCATTGTAGTTGACTTACTGATAAGCAGTACTGCATATTACCTCATGAGAAAGAAAGAAGCATCTTCCAGACTTTTTTCTGTCCTATAAACATTTTGTTTGTCCTATATACATTGTTACATTGTTACAATATACATTGTCCTATATACATATATACATGTCTTATAAACATTCTGTCATGTCCTATAAACGTTTTTTGGGGGTTGTAGGGAAAAGATAAAAAACCCAGAATAACATTTTAAAATCAAATGGATTAGCATTCCTCCTTAACCTAAGTGAAAGTAATATGAAAGGTTAAATGCCATGTAAGTATGTATTTTGAGAAATTTTTTGATGACACTTATTTTTGTGATTTTTGTGTGTTGTTTCTGGTATTGCTTTTGTTTCATTTTGCACTTCTGTTTGGTGGGGGTTTTTTTGGTTGGTTTTTTTTTTTTTTTTTGGTGGCTGGTTGGTTTATCTAACCACTATGCTGTACTAGAATGCTTTCTTATTCTTGTTTTTTCAGGGGGAAAGTATTAGCTCACCCTTTTTTCCCATCCATCCAGATCTCAGGTTTGTTCTCTGCTCAAAACATACACACACCTCCTGATATTTATGTATTAAAATTTGCTTTGTTTGAGTTCTTGGGAGCTTGTTATTCATTTGGATTTTTTTTTTGTTCTAACCCCTGATTTAACTTGAAATCTATCCCTCTACATGCAAGACAAATTTTGCCATTTTCCTTCAGAAGCCAGACAATTTATAGATGAGCTCAGACCAAATAAATCAGGCGAGATAAATTTATAGGTACAATATACCATATATATTAATATATATATTTTAATCAACATCATACTGTCACTCTGCAGGAATAATTAGCTGTTAGGAAGGCATGCACTGCTGCTACCCAAAGCAGACACTGCTGCTGCTGTCCAGGCTAGGACACCAGAGCAGCCAGCGGTCAGTCAGCCACTGCATATGTCTTGTGTCCATTAGTGATGAAGTGAGTCCTCTTTGTTTCCCTGCATTAATTCACTTGAATGACTGTGTAACTACAATCATCTTTAGATTGAGCAATTTCTCCACAAGGGAACATTTACAGGCATTCTGAACAAAGAAATAGAGATTCAAATGCATATTAACTTGGTGGTGGGAAAAGGCATTGACTCATCTTTGGCTGCCCAGTTCCTCTTCTCACAGCATGAAGCCTCAGGAAATCCTCAGTTTTACTCTCCAAACAAGGACTGTATCTTAGACAATGGTCTCCCTTTTGGGTTGACTTCTGAATACTTGTGCATGAAAACCAGTGGCTTAGCATTCCAAGTAAACAGGAGAGTCACATTCTAGTGCCTGTGCATGATAGTGAGGATTCAACCTTGTAACTCTTTTGAAAGGTTAGGATTAATTTATCACCTTGCAGCATCATAACTGGACCTAATAACAAATCACTAGGCATCTGCTTCAAAATTATATTATTTTTTTAATTATGGAATAACCTGTGTATGATAAAATGAACAATATCAAAATAAGGTTCCTACCTGAAGAAATATTGTTTGGTACTTATAAAGGTATATTCAAGTTAGCATGTACATAGCATGTATAGGCTAGCTCTTTTTTTTCCCCCCAAATGAAAAAAAGCCTTGAAAGCCATATTAAGGGATATTCTTGGAGGTTTTAAAGATCTTTCTAGCTAACAGTGAATGCAGAAGATATTTTAAAGTCTATACATTAAATAAATTAACTCCAGACAAGTGTGATCCCCAAACCAAACAGCACCATATGAATGCATGTACACAGTCTCCTACTGATATCAGGACTTAATGAGTAAAAGGAAGACAGAATGATTGGCAATGTCACACATCATCTGTTATAACAACGGTTTGAAGAGTTTAGAGTCTCTCAAAAGTCAAATTATTTTGCATTATTCCCAGTCACAGGCTCCTCTTCACCTAAAAAGCAAATGTAAAAGAGCAGTATTAGTGGAAGTAGTAAGGATTCATAAGAATATTCTGAAAGCTAAGAATACTGTTGCTGTTTAAATGGAATAATTCTTCTTCTTATCTTCAGATATGCCAACTTTGAAGTATTATTAATGCATACCATAAAAACTGTAAGGTGTACAATGAGTTCAAGAAAAATCTTAACCTTTTTTTTTTCCTTCTTCAGGTGTTTGATAGATCAGCTTTAATAATTTTATTAATTCAAGACTTTTTTGCATATAATATCTTCTTTATTATGCAGATTTTCACCCTCTGGATTTATTTTTAGGCTGAAAGCAGTTGACTAAAACTGATTAGAATCAAAAGTTCAGCCTAAGAAAACTAGCCACTGTGCTTGGTTGGCTTGTAGACAAGTTGTTATTGAATTGATGGCACAGAAAATAGCATGGACTGATAGTAACATTATTCAACACAAATTGTAACTTTTAAATGAATTAATGATTGCATTTGAATCTCAGAAGAATTACTGCTATCTGACCAAAATATTCAAATTTTACTTCTACCTGTATGATAGCTTTTATCTCCATATGGTTTAATTACTTTAGGAAAAAATATTGATTTAGTTCAGTTAAAGGAAGCAATAAATAGTGATTATTACATGTTGCAACTATAAACAAACTCTGACATTGAGCAGATGTTGCTGTTGTTACAATACCTACTCGTTTGGACACTCTGATATTTCTTCTTGTTCCAAACTAAAAAAGCCAAACCTATACTAAATTAAATACTCTTGAAAATCTGTCAGCTAGAATAAAGAATACATTTCAAAAAAAAAAAAGATAGTTTGCTGGAGGAATTCCTGTTTCTTTTCCTTCTGTCATATGTATGGAGAAGAAATAGGCCATACCATCTACAAGTAATAATTTTCACCAACCTGTCCCATCAAGGTACTAGTAAAATGCATTTTGCCCCACACTGGGGCAAAAGTAAAAAAGGTACAAAAAAGCCTTTTCAATGAATTTTGAACTAAGACAAATTACAATTTTCTTCCAACAGACATCTATATATACCCAAATTATGGATACTCTATAGCCAAATATATGTTGCCTCAAATGTGTAATGAGGAGAATTGTGGCTTAGTTTTGTAATACCTAAAACATAAATTGACAATGAGAAAATCACATTATCTGTTTTCTTCAGAGAATCCAGAAGTTCTCCATCCAACATGTTGCCAATACCTAATTTTGTTTGAGTCTCAAAAGTCACAAAAATGTTTTCTATGTTGTCCACTCATTAATATAAAAGGGATGCACTGGGAGAGAACAGTCAAGAATGTTAGGTAGCCTTCCTGAGTAATTTCAAACAAATGGACTATTCACCTTTATTTAGATACAAACTACAGGCCAGGCCACTCTCTGATAATGAAAATACACTTTGAGGTGGGGAGAATATTTACAGCAAAAGAAGAAAAAAAAAACCTAACTCAACACATTCCAAATTTGGTACAATTTATGGCCAGTGGGTGGGCTACCCTATCTTTGAAAAAGAAAAAATAAAATAACGGTCTAGCAGTGGACTAAGAAGATGTCTTCTGATCAAGTGTTTTCCAGTTTTGCCAAAATTAAAGTCCCTAAGCAAAGAATTCAAAAAGTAAGAATTCAAAAGTAAGGACCCTTCTCAGGTTGCTGCATGTAACTCTGGTAGTTATTTTCAATAGTTACAGCATGAATAGCAACAACAGAAATGCAAGTAATGTGGATGGAGGTCTATCTTGAAGGGAATAAAGCTGCCCCTTTAAGGTTTGTGATAGACCATATAAAAATACCAGGAAGGTTTGGTTGGTTTTTACCCAAGAGAAATTTGAAATTGAAAGAGTAAGATTTGATAGGTGCTTAAATTCTGAGGACCACCTGTGAGTATGTTTGATATTTGAATTAAGGAAAAAAGAAACTAAAAATTTGGACACTCATCTTCACAGAGTGAACTGAAACTGTAGAAAAAAAAGGGTTATAAATAAGAACAGGACTCTGTTAGAGATTCCTATGCCTGAACAAAGATGCATTTGCAGACAGGCTAGCCTGCATTCAAGTTTTTGACACATATATACATCCTTTTAAGTTTTAATTATTTTTGGAAAAACACTAAGACCTAAGATCAAAGTATTTGTTTCTGATTCTTATGTATGCTTGAAGTCTGTTCGCAGAGCCACAGATGTATGTGGCTGCCCACCTGGGACTGCTACACAGGAACACAATGCACTGCCTTCAGTGAGTGGGAAAATAATGCTGTAAAAAAACAGAAAAAAACCCACCACACCAGCTATGGAGAAGCATGTCTTTAAGCACCTAGCACAGCTTTAAACTGCACTGGATGCAATTCGGACAGTAGGAGATAAGACACAGGCATGGGAATATTTTCGTTCGATGTTCACTGCTGCATGACTCAGCAGAGCACTAGCAGTTGCCACCAAAGAAGAAAGGCTGTGTTGGACTGTACTAGGCTTGTCTGAAAGAGCCCTGAGAGGAAGCTCAATGCTTTTTTTGATGTTTATATCATTAACTTGGAATTGTTCATCAGAAAATAATTAGGAGAAAGAGAGCATGTTTCCATTCCTTCTGAATAAGGTAAATTCCTCATTTACTAAGGGAAAGAGTAAGAAGCTTTGTCTAAGAGCAGTCAAAAACCTTGAGCTGTGTTTTAATCCTGCCTTTCCAGCACTCATCAATAGGTGCTTCTGCATTATTTTGTTTGGGAGTGCTGACAGAGGCTACAAATATATAATAAATATAGTATAGTAAATATATAAATGAAAGAAAAAAGTGTGTAGCCTTGTGTTTTTTAAGTTTCATTTATCTTATGCCTGAGCCAAAAATCTGAATGTGGTGAGGACACAGGATAATATGAGGGCATTTCTTAGAAGCCCTGGAGATACAGATCACCTACCTTGATTTGTTTTTCCACTTTTTCAAATAAGGCTTCTTTCAAATCCAGCTGTGTGGCATGAATGGGCATTTTGGGGAAGTGGAAGCAGCAAAATTTAGTTGTGGTCTCCACAGTCCTAATTTGATGTCCATGAAGTAGCAGATTACTTTGGAGGCACAAGACTGCTCTTGAAGACATGGGAAATGAAAACAGAGGTGCTAAAACTGCCTGGAGGAAAATCACAGATCTGCAGAAGCAGGTAGAGTCTGAAAAAATTAACTGGCTGCCTTTCAATCTGCTTGAGACGCTAGAAAATTTGTGGGTTATCAACACCGCAGAAAACCTCTGGTGATGATAGGGAAGACACGATACTCCTTCCTGAGGCAGCTTCAGTGTGAAAGCACAGCCTAGGTCCATCCTTTTGGGCATGTGAGCACTGTGTCAGTCTTCCTCGTGGCCTCCCCGTGCTCGCAGGGCTGCCAGCTGCCAGTACCAATGAATGAGATGCTGAGATGAGCCCAGACCTTCCCGGCATTTCCCGACGGCGGCGCGGTGTACTAATCGCTGCGCCACCGGGACGGCCCTGCAGGGCATTCCTCTAATAGTTTTTCCACTGATGTTCTTATACATCTTTTATGATTTCGATAGTGATGCTATGTTCCCCAGGCACTTTCCTTCTACCTTGCTCTCTGCCTGCTTTTTTTTTTTTTTGAATACGGGGTGGTAAGGGGCTACCTTGCCCTTCAGTCTTAGCAAAACCTTTCAGAAAAGGTATTTCCCTTATCCATTCTTCCAAGCATGAGTGCATGTCAAGAAATGGTGAAGATGGAAAATATTAAAGTACTTTCATTAAGTTGTAATGGTCTTTTTCCTGACTTCATGTTCTATTTAGAGCTTTTTCTTCTAAACAGATGAACAAGACAGTTCTTTTGGATTTAAAATTAAATTCAGAATATTTTCTTTAAACTGCTGTTGTTGCTTTTACAAAGGAATGAAAACAAAATGCAGCACGTGACATCATTTGAAAGAGAAAATTATGTTATCTTATATAGTTCTAGAAATAAACTGTATTTTTTTAACTGTGGCTCTTCCCTAATGTGCAGTGCTGATAAATAGTAAAAAGGAATTTTTTCCTAACTATATATTTCTCTCACATTATACATATAAAAATCCTCTGGGAATAACTTGAGCAATATAACTTGAGATAGGAGGTAGCTGATATATGTGAGATATTAATATGAAAAATATTTTCACTGCTTGTGTGTTATAAAGCTCTAGGAATATTACAGACAACAAAAGTATAGGTCAGTTAAAGAATTTCCTTATCCCTGTTCTGCCCATCTTTTTTATCCTGCAGGTCCATTTTCTCTTGTTTTCTCCTCACCTGTTATTTTCATTTTCCTTCTCATCTTTCATTCTCTATTATACAGGGCACCTTTTGAGGGGCTTCTTCTGCTTCCCACTGACGATACATCCTGGCAGCAGCAACTGAAGCATCAGTCAGTGAACACTTGTGGAGATGGTGAGTTGTAAAATAATAAGTCGAATATTTAATACTTAGACAGAAGATGTGGACTTTATCTACACTTAATGGGTGGGGAGGCTGATTACTCATTCATAGCTACACCACTTGTGAATGATGAGGTCACCCCTATCTCAGGAAGATAAATGCCATATCCTGTTATGACATATTCCTTTTATATAAAATTAGTTCAATTTTCTCACTAGTGAGGAATCAGTATAACTAAAAAAAAAATCACTTCAAGATAAAGGCATTTTTCTACTGTAATTCATTATATATCCTATTTTCATTTTATTTCTGTTCTGTTTTGTTCTATCTTATCCTGTTCTATGTATACTATTTTACTCTCTACCTAAATGATATCTGACTAAAGTGAAGCAAAAATTAGATGATACAATGAAGCTTTGTAGCATTCTCTCTCATACCTGTCACAGGCTCCTTCCAACAGCAGATAATGAAAATTCAAAGTCAAACCATTTAACTTTAAGTAAATGGAAATGAATTTCCAGAGAAGAGATATTTTTTCACCTGTGAAAGGAACAGTAGTACACTGACAATGTGAATAGATATAACATATAATTGTGATAGAGAGGTTTATGAAAAGCATAAATATTAAATGTTATTGTATTACACATTGTCATGTGTTTTAATTTTTATTTTTGCCTGAGAGGAAGGTCTACTGCACACAGAAACAGCAATACTCTATTAAAATATTTCTTTGCTTAATCAATACTAAAGCAACTTGCAGCATATCTTGCAACAGTATATGGTACTAAGACAAAAACTATGTCACCCAGACACCAGAAGCTGTCAATAATTTGACCAAAATGAGAAATAAAGTAAATTAAAAATATTGGGGTTTATTCTCATCTCATTTATGCTACCACACTGCAGCAAATTAAGTTAAATCCATCATAGTATATTGTAGCACTGGTGAAACATGTGGCAAATTGGGTCCACACTATTTAATATGGCACAGAGTATAAGCCTGAGATGGATATTTTCACTGGTGTGTAAAATAAGTCTCAGAAATTCCTGGATTCTACCATTGTGAATAATTTTGGGGGAAAATTATACAAAGAATCAAAATGGGGCTTTCTTCAAATATGAGATAATGTTTTTTATTTGGTATCTTTTAAGAGCTATGGCAAAGAAAATGCTTCTGTATTCCAGAAATTCACAAACCTACCTTTGAATACTGCGTGTCTTCTAACATACAAAACTATTTGTCAGTACTTCCAGTGACTTAGTAGGTCTACTTGTGCAAGTAAAGTTATCAAGACTGAACTTTTAGCTACATTAACACTTAAGATATTAATCAATACTCATAAAAGATCTTATTAAATATCAAGAGATTCTGGTTCTGCCTACATGGATGAAAAGCAGTGACTTCCAAGACTAAGCTAAAGCAAGCTTGGCTAAAGGCAGGCTGTCCATCCTGGCTGTCTCTTTGAAATGTGAAAATCTCCTTTGAGTTGCCACTGTAGAGCAAAGAGTGACAATCAATGGATGGGGACTTCGACATGATTACATCCACTCTACTGCCTGGCCATACATTGACAGACAAAACTACAGTAATGGAGTGATCATTTGGAAAATGGCTACTGCCCACATTTAAATTCCTTTCAGTGTTATTCCATAGCCAATTAGAGTGGTAGCCCAGCCTATATTCATGCCAGTCTTGTACTATAATGTAAGAAAAAGGAAAGGAGCAGCTCAGAAGTCTTTAATTATTCCTCCAGCCATTTATTGACCTGCTCTCTAAAGGCCATATAGGGGCCTTCATCTGCATGCGAAATTCCTATTGACACACTGGGAGGGCCACAGGCAGATGGAGAGTACTTTGTAAACCTTACATTTTAAATATGTTGTAGGAGAAAGGCACAGAATTTTCAGTCCTTTAAAAAAGTGAGCAGCTTTATCTAACATTGGTCTTTAAACATGGAGTTTGAATAACAGTTTTCCCAGTAATAACAACCCCCCTCTTCTCTGCGAGCTATCTAACCTACACGTTTCTGTAAAGTCTTCATATTTAACACTCAAACAATTGATGTCCCTATAGTATAAACAGGATAGATAATGAATATAAGTGGGATAGAAAATTAATCCTACTTGCGAGGAAAGAGAGTCATAATTCACTTAGGCTTCTCAGCTCTTACGTTATGAGGTCTTCAGCTAACTCATGGGATCCATTCCACATCCCACAGATGCTCATTATGAATTCTTTTTATGTGCAACATGTGGGGACTAACCAGTTTCATATCTCCTGGTATTAGCCGCAATCCAAAGCATTTTGTATTAAAACAGAATGCAAACACAGATGCTATTTAATACAAAGGATTTGAATGCAGTCTCTGTTTTAACATAAAGTTGGTGTGTCTTAATTTGCTTTGAAACAGCAAGGGGAAGAAGAATCAAGATAAGAGGATATTTTTAGATTAGGAGCCAAGCTTTGACTCCAAAAGGCACACAGTTGCATAGGAAAAGGGGAGACTGGCCCAGGTGACCGCTTTGATTCATGGAAGCAAAGGTTACAACGCCTTTGGAGAGAGGGGACAGCCTGGGACCTCTGCCCACTTCTGAGATGCTGCCATAGCCTTTTCAACACTACACATATTCTGGAGTGCTACTACCTGGGTTATGTCCCATGCAGCTCCTCTTGGTATGAGCCTCGGTTTCCTCAGAAACAAGTTAGCAGCACGGCTGCTGCTTGTGTAAGGTGCACTAACGCAGCGTGTTACTTTCTGTTCTAGCTGTCCACTCACTGGGCTGGCGCAGAGTCCAGCTCTCCACAGGCACCACGCTTTTTAGCTCCAGCAATCAGCAGCCTGGGGCTCCAGGTCCGTGGTTTCAGAGGCGCCCTCCCAAGCGAGGCGATCTGGCGGGACCCTTCTGCCAGAGGGAGCTTTCCTGCCGTGCCTCTGACTGGGCACAGCCGCCGTGCTCCCTCAGGGACGGGATCCTCGCCCTCGTCTCCTGCAGCTGCGGGAGGCGGGGGCAGCGCTCGCCGCGCACCATGGCGAGGAGGGCTCGGCTCTCCGCGTCCCCTCCACCGCGGCTGCCCACCCCAAGGCCGAAGAAAGGCGAGGCAACCACCTGGACAGAACCGAGGAGGGTCCGCCGCCGAGCCGCGTTCACACCCAACTTTCC
>VXBR01006880.1:894760-967260 GCA_013400215.1 Cisticola juncidis
GAGCCGGTGCGCGGGCGGGCGGGAGGCGGGAGGCGGTGCGCGGGTCCGGGAGGGAGGCGGGGGGGATCGCGCTGGCCCCCCCGCTCGCTTCCCGGCCCGCCGCCTGCCCCACGTACTTTTGTTGGGAGAGAGTGCCTGTGATTAATGTGCTCTGCTGGTGACACGAATTGCCCGTAGCGGATTTGTTCTAGTAAAGTGAATCTTTCTAGAAGTGACTGGTAGGAGACAAAAGTACAAGTTCATGTGATGTTACTTTGTGATTCTTACAAAAGTATTCAAAGCTCCATTGCTACACTGCGACGAGATATATACCCAGAAGAAGAGCGGACAGAGGGTTTGGGATGGGCTCTTTCTCTCCCGCCCCCTTTAGCGTTACAAGTAAACTTGAGTGTGAGGGCTGAGGAAGGTTCCTGACTAGTTGGGAAAATGGAAATTAACATTTAGATAGCCTTTAAAAGTAGCTGGATCGTTGGTTTATATTTCACAGCACAAATAAGTCTGAAAAATATTTAAACAAAAGTACTTCAGCGTTAATTTCATACTTGCACATTTTAGAATGGTCAGCGTTTCTAGCACAACTTCCAAACCCCACAGATTTTGTCTAAGTAGCTGTGCCCTTTTTCCTAAGAAAGCAGACTGGGAGGTATAAAAAATCCCATACATCTCATATTCGCCACTGCAGTGTCAGTGTGCTTGTCTTAGATGCATTAATGTTAACTGTTGCACTTTGACAAGGCTATATTGATATGTGGCAAAATTAGGAGGTACACGTAATGGGAAAACAGTGCATACTTAGATGTCAATGACTTAACTACAGATCTTCATTTTCAACTATAAACATTTTTTAAAAAATATTCGTTCCAGTGGCTGCAAAGGTGTTTTTAGTGTGTTAATAACACTTAAAGCACGCTTTTCTCCTGCAGAGTTCTTTGTTGGAAAAACAATTCATATGAATAAATCCTGCCACCCCCTCCACAACAGACAATTCTGCTGTCTTCTTTCTGAGAATGTTACTATATTAGTGCTAAGTGTATTTGCCAGGATAGCTTCAGTAATCTCTCCAGCAGAAGCATATTTGTGTGCCATTTTGGGAATTTCTCTGAGATAGGAATCTTGAAGATAGAATTAATTTCTAGGGGAAACTTCATAGCCTGTGCATGAGTGCTTTCTTTATCACCTGTCTCCATTTGGCATTCGGAGAAGGTAAATCAAAGTGCGCGATTTGTTATTCTGCTCCACTTGAGAGCTGAACTAAATAACACTTGGTCTGAAATTCTGATTGAAGTTGTAGGAGGATATACTGTATTTAATTTAATGCCCTTTAATAGCATCTTCTTGTTCAGCTCTGATGCTGTCATTTTAAAGGTTGGATCGGAGTAGTTTTTCCCTGTAGGGAGTGGGATGTGTAATCATTTTGGGGGGAAAAAGGTAGTCTAAATTCCTAGATCCCTAATAGCCACAAACTTGGCCTAGTGTCCAAGAAGTTGTTTTTTGCCCTTAGGGTTCACTTTGTTATCACTCTGCACAGTGCTCTGGATAGTTTAGGCATAAGTATTGCATATAGAAGTTGATGACATTTTTTGTAGCAAAAATAATACTAGTCTGTTTATTCCTTAAAAGTTTTGGAGAAAATGGATCAATGCTTCAATAAACAGATACTGATGTATATTTTATTAAAAATTGCATAATGTGCTCATGAAGTCTCGCGTGTAAATATTTCAGCTGTCTTTGTACACGTCCTTTCATCTGTGTGAACCAAAATATTTGAAATACAGGAGCATATCACTTACTGAAAGGGTTTGGCTGTCTCTTAGCTAATGCTTCAGTAAACTAGTTCTCAAGATTAAGAATCCTCTGAATTGACTTTGTGTGCATTGTTTTCTTAGTCTGCACTACCGCAAGTGTTTAGGTAGATGATGTTACATTTTTTCAAGCAAAAAATGTGCTTGCAAAACAGATGTAAGAAGTAGTAGTCTCTGCTGTAACCAGGCACTTGAATAGTTTTGAAACTTTTTTCACCTGTTTAGGTTCTTAAAAGGATATATGACAAGTTACACACAGATTTGCTTAATTTTCTTTTCAACTGTGAGTGTTAGCAAATTTTACAGTTACTGCAACAGTTTAGTTTTTTCAACTGTGTGGATATACACCCAAGAAAATGAAATAGGCAGAAGTGTCATGCATATGATATGCCAGCATTGATTTGTATAGCATATCATAATATTAGAGTGCTATTGGTTTAAAGTGAAAGAGAAAAAAACCTTTATTTTGGCACTTTTTCTAGAGCATGAGCTTAAACATAGCAGTGATAAATGATGATATGCATTGTCTAACACTTGCTTTTATATAAATAGCTCCAGAAGATTGCTTAAATGATAATCGAAAATATGAAATAGGGTGGCCTTCATATCACAAGGCCAAGGGTCTACAAATGGAAAAACTGAAATAATGAAATATTTCCAAGGCAACAGACTGTCAACAAGAACAGTAATGCATGGGCATATCATAGAGCTACCAGAGAGGATATTAGATCTTATAGCTCTAGAGCCAGCAGTTATAATGACCTTTATTAAACAGAGCCCTCCCACATTACAACGATCTTTCTGATTTCTGATTTATGGATTAGCAGTCATACTACTCTTCATAATTTGAAACATTCTCCCACCATATTTGATTTGCTGCATTTTTCTCCACTGGAATAATACATTATTTAGAGCTTACATGAGAGTATTGATCAACAAAACTTATATTGGGTATTTTCAGTAACTAATGGGATTCTGAATAACAAGATTTTGTCTGCAGCACCATTTTTACATTCTTTACTGCACAACTGTTTTTTTTTTATAAACCATATCCAGTTAGCTTGTTTTCTAACAATTTGATGGCATTCTATTCTAATGTTGTAAGTTACAAATAATTAGATAATTTTGTTAACAGATTAATACAACACCTGGAGCCATAGGTACTTTTAAAAGAATATGAGGATCCATTGTCAGTACCCATCTCTTTTTATTAGCATCTCACTTGAATTTCAGAGTCTAATATACTGGCAATTCCGAATCACATTTGTTTGAAACTTGGCACACAAGTTGCCAGCCCAGATGGGAATTTTACTGCAAGAGTGATGTAAAACAGTTGCTGAAAATTGACATTCTAGGTGTTAGTTTCATCACCATACTTACTAAAAAGTAAAGAGTGTTTAATTTTTTTTGTTTCATAAAATGGACATTATAACAATACCCTCTTTACTGGAAAATGTATTCTAAGATAAGTATTTAGAATAACTAATACTGATCATGAAAACCAACTGTTACCATTTTATTCACATTTTTGTAATGATTCTTCTCTCATCGAGGTCAGTAGAATGAAGCCATTTAACCAGTGTGGCAGAAGTTCATTTGTTAGCAATTAAGTAGCTGTTTAATGTTACGAAACCATTTCCTGAATTCTCATCTCATGTGAATAAACCTTACATTCAGTTACTCCATCAGATCCCTTTTATGTTTTTACCAGAACTACCTCTTGCAGGTGTAAAAGCATCCATCTTGTGTTTTCAGCATAGTCACGTCAGCATAGTCATAGTATATTTTAAAATGAATCAAACAAACTTGTTCTGCAGGATGTCACTCTGGAAATTTGTTTATATATTCTTAACATAGGATATTTTTAAGGTACATAGCAAAGACTGCATTTTTCACCCTGGTTGTTTGTTTCTTTTGTTTGTTTGCTTATGCTTAATGTTTGGCTTTTTTTTTTTTTTTTTTTTAAGAAGCTGCCAAAGATTTATGGCCATGAGAGGAAATGTTTTGAAAATTCATTTCAAAAGAATTACATTTTTCCAGAAGAGGCAATTTCTTTCTATGTAAAATTTATAAGGCTACTGTATGTTATTTTTAACATACAAAATCCCATTAGTGGGAATGAGGTGTGCGACTTTTTGTTTAATAGGACTTTGCATAATAAGGATAATTTGTAATAATATTGTATTTTGCTGCATAAGAAGATGTGCCATAATAAGAATATAATAATTGCTGCCATGTCTTATATGACTAGAGCATTGTTCTGTGACTAGCTGGAGCAGTGGTTCTGCAATACACAAAGTCCTAGTCAAATGAATAGGACCCTTGTGCCATTCATTTGAACAGGACTTTGAGTAGTACAAATATTCGTTAATTTTGTATGCCACAGAAGTATATTACACAGGACAAAGAAGGTACAGTAAGGGTAAGATAGTATTTGTGTCTCTAACTTGGCAGAACTGGACCCTGTCTTTGAGACAATATTGAGTTCAAGTTGTACCTTAATCTTTAGAAAAGTCCCAAATGAAATTATGTACACAATTAAAGTATACCACAGAGAATCACAAGCAAGGATAAAAGTATTTTTAACATATAATTTAATAGATGTGAATTTTTTTCTCAGAGAGACCACAATGACAAATATACTTAGTGAGAGGACTAGTGAACTTTGCCTCTGTGTGTTATTATAAAATGCCAAAGTCTTGAGATTGTCAAGTAAAAATGGAGTGATTCTCAAGGAGATCCTGATCTCAGCCTGCTGAAGCTCGATACTGAGAGTTATGCCAGCCGTTACCTGGCACTCTGCGTGCAGGAGAGAGCCAGGCACATTAAAGAACAAGTGATATGTGAGAAAGAATTTAAAACGAATTACTGGAAGCAGAGTTCGGATGATTTTCTTGCAGGCTGTTTTCCCATCCTTTCTTGTATGTTGCATTTTGGACTTCCACTTTTCTGTCACATTGTGCCGTTTGTCTGTTCTGGGGAACTTCTCGTTGATGTCATCCAATGTCTGAAGATGACTTTAATATTAATACTGAGTATTTCTGTAGATATGTTTCTTTATTTGGCTTACCGTGCTTCGAAAAGGCTGAAAATGGTGTTCTACATGTTTTACTGATGAGATAGTTACACACAAAAGATTTCTGAGAACTAGCAGAAGTGGCAAAAGATGTCAATGTTAGCATTAGGAATAAAATTCCAGCCCCCATTTTGACTGTGTATTCAAAGATTATACTGCCTTCATTAGAGGGATTTACATTTCTTTTACAGGCAAAACCTCCACTGAAATAAAGTGCTTTCAGAGAATGGCTTGATTGCAATTTAAAATTAGCTGTTAGCTTGATATATAATACAAGTTCAACACTTATGTTAAATAATTTAAGTGGAAAAGTACTGTTCCATTACCTGCAGGCATGTTAGGTTTACATATGTATATAGTGAACTTAGGGGATATAGTCTGAATAATATGTATGTACGTAATCTACAATAATGTCCCAGGGGCTTGGATTTTCTGAAGAGCCTATTGGATTTAGGCATTCAACATATACTGCATTTTAGTGAAATATGGGCACCTAAATCCTATAAGCTCCCTGTAAAATGCTTGCCTGGGAATTTTGTCTGCAACAGAAATCTAGAACAGGCTTCATTAGATATTACATTGTTTTAAACTGAATTTTATTGTGTTATGAATAGTCTTTGAACAGTCATTTTGGATGAAATACTAAAGGGTTATAGTTTTGCTGAAATTTAGGCACAGAACTGTATATTTATATATCAGAACTCTATATTTACATATTAGAATGGGGGTGGGTTTCTTTCCCTCTTGCTTAGATGTCATGTTTGAAAGTCATGTGCAAATTCACATTTACAATCAGTTTACTCACAACCTAGGCTTGCATGAGTTAAGTGCCAAAGCTGTAATTCATTTAGTAAAAGTACAGTGTACCAAATTTTAGAAGAATGTTTGTTAAAAAGCAGTTTTTTTTCTCAGAGATGATGGGAGGGAGAATTTGTTACTTTGTGGGAAAAAAATGTAAGTGGGCAGTTTTTGCAGGTCAAGGTTGAGGTCAATAGAAAGAACTGAGCGACTGAATCTGCACAGTGCTGGCAGCAGGATTAAAAAAGGAAAAAAGTATTAGAAAAAAGAGAATAGCTGCCAGTGGTACTTATCCTTCAACCTTCACAGCTGAAAAAAAAGTAGCTGATTTTATTTGTCTGACTATAGTTAGATGTAGGATTGGCATGTTTGCTTCACCTCTGCATAAATTGCTAACAGTATGGACAGGAGGTTCTCGGAAAGAACTGCATTTTAAAAAACAAACCTGTTTTCTCTTGCTAAGTAACAAATAGAAGACGAACATAAAAAGAGGAACAAATACTTTGGGCTAATTTATCTCTTTATTCTTTCTGAGCTGTTGTTCAGTTTTACAACAAAACTTGCATTTCTTGTGAAAAATCAAAAGTACAGTAATTTTTTGCATTGGCTGAATGAGCTAGATAAATGGTACTCAAGTAGTTGTTTGCAGAATCCAAGTAGTTTACTAAAGTATCTTAATTAATTGGATGTTCATTTTAATAGTGAGGTTTCCTGTTTATAGGCAATGCTGTGTAACAAGAACATATATTTGATACATAAATGATACATATGGTTTCAGGAGGCCCGTATTTATTCAAGATCTATTTTTACTAAACAACTGTTTCAGATTAACAAACAACAGGAAATAGAGGTGACAGAAAATAGACTTCAGATGAGAAGCATGATAGAAAAGATACAGCTGATTCCAGATTTGTCAAACATATATACTGTTTCTTTTATCAGTCACTCTACTTACATTCAAATTTCCAAAGTAAGAGATGCTGTATTTCCTTTTATTCCTTTTTTAATAGGAAGAAAAATACTTCTCTACAGAACTGCAGTTTTGAAACTGATATTCCATGTGTTTTAAGGGTAGCATTTCAAATTTTTTATAACACTTCCAAAAATCAGGAGACGGCAGGATGTAGCAAACATTGCAATTCTCCTTTACTTTCCCCCCTGATTATTTGACATACTGAATGTCTATCTTTAGGAGCTGCCAGTATTTAGATTATGGATTTACCATTCTTTTAGGAGTGATTTTTTAAAAAGATTGTTGATTATAGTACTACTGCAAAAAAAAAAAAAAAAATTAAGTTCTATTCATGACTTATTTGTTTCTTGTGGCTATTATCATATATTGCAATATTTGTTCAATTCAAACAGGAAAAAAACCCAAAGGGATCAAGGAAAAAAATGTGTTTTAACTGACAGAGAATGGAAAAATACCTTGCCTGAAAAGTAAAATTAGAGTCCTTCAATATTTATTCTGCTTCTTACTAATTATGAGGAAAACTTTAAAGGATTTTCCACTGACTTATATACATGTCTACTGCAAAGTGCAGGCATATATTGTATATTAGACACAGAATATGTATTTGCTTGACAGGATATAATGCTATTTGCTCATCTTCAGTAAGCTATGTCTTACTTTAGCTGAAGTTAAATGTAAATACATGTACTGGAATGGAGATTTGTTTTCCCTCTAATGCTGTGGGCAAAAAGTAGGCTCATCTTTTTTTTTTCTTTTTTTCTTTTTTTTCTTTTTTTTTTTTTTCCTCCTCATTTTTATTGTTCTGTGTAAATGTAATTTGTTAATCCTGTGAAATTTGTCATAGATAAATTTGCTTGGATTATCTTGTCACCACCGTATCTGCATTCTTTTGTTCATTGCTTATTCATAATTTAACAGTCTGGCAGTGAGCCTTTTTGGGATGCTCACAAAAGATATATGACCTCTACCAGCTGCTACTATAACCTGCAGAATGCACAGCAAGACATTAGAAACGTGAGGATTCCTCTACTGATTAAAGTGCTCTTCATTTAAACAGTCTGTTCATAAGAATCTTAGGAATCTATGTGGATAGCAGTTTTGATTTTTCTTTTCTCACAAAATTATTTCTAACATTTTCTTCTCCTGAAGGGAAAACTAACATTGAATCTTAAGATGGTGATACTTAGCTCTCAAATGGACTAATGGAAATTAAATCCCTCATATATGCCTGTGTATACATAAGTGTTTATGTGATTTACACATTTTCATATACCTGTATCAGTCTCTACCTACATATACATACATGTGTATGTATATGTACGTATACAGTATACGTATTTCCTGCAGTTTTACAGTGGGAGAAATTAGTGCCCATTTGTGCTGTTTTAAAACTCACTCATCTATTAGGATATTTTCCAGCACATATTATTATGCAGTACTAATTTACAGAAGAGTTATCCAATTTAACCCTGCTTTAGCCCTAGTGTCTTACAAACTCTATTGTGTAAATACTCAACATTATACAGTACATGAAAGACATTAAATGTAATGTTACTTGAAGTGTAACAACATTTTAGATTTTCATTATTCTCCTGACTCAGTTTAGCATATAAATTTTTCCCTTTTTCACTTTTTTTTTCTTCTTATCTGCAGATCAGCTTGTGAGTAATGGCTAGTTTTTACCTCCCCTTTGTGCTGGCACATGATTATAGTTCAAAATAATTCATTGCTAATCCATGCAGTATTGGTTCATCTCCATCACTTTGTTTTGTGATTAGAGCCTCGGGCCTGTAAGAACATCCTTCTGCACAGTTTTCTATCCTGATTTTCTTTGACTGCATCCCATTTTTTAAGTAGTTCTATCATTACTGCTCACCTACCAATCCTATTTAATTTTTAAAAATGTATCAGTTAAAAGAAATTAATATTTTGTGGGGTTATTTTTCAAGGGTTTATGAAAAATATTTGTTTTCCACTGCAGTAAGTCTCCAGCAGTGATGTGTATAGGTCTTGGTTCATCTCAGCTGATGATGGAAATCTGACTTGAGTTTCTCATTTTTCCTTAGCAGTCTGAATTTCCTCTCTACTTATTTACATTAGGTGTTTCAAGAAGTTCAGAATCGTAAAAAGAAACAGTTTCTTTTTTGAAACAGACTACAATAGAATAGTAATTCCTGTCTTGTCATTTTCAACACAACATTTCAAGCAGAGCTGGTGTGCAATAAAGCTGATGGAGGGACTTTTAAAATATATAGGGCGTGAGCATACTCTGATCACTGTGGTTGAAGTTACTCTTTATTGGGTCAGATATGAACTGATGTGACATTAGAACTGGGCTTATGTGATACAATGTTATTGTACCTTGATCACATTTACATCGAATATTTCCACATCATGATAAAAATCCATAATTTTATTTCACGTGAAAAGATGCTAATTTTCTGAGAAGGTCATCTAAAAGATTTTTCAAGACTTTGTTTCAAGCATTGAGTAGTCCTGTGTTCCTTTTAATAATTACTTTCATCTCATTGTAGCCGTGTGTTTGAAAGTGTAGGTCAATAAGGATGATCGCATTCAGAATTTCATGATCTGTGTAGTGGAACAAATTGAAAGCAAAGCCTGTATCAATCACTGTGAAGGGAGGGTTAATTGTTACTGCTTCTCAAGCCTCTGGACAGATAAACCAGTAATGAAATACTTATTGCTCTGATATATGAATGGTTAAGGATGAAACAATGGAAACAGAAGCAGTCTTCAAAGATAACAAAAAAAATCAACAAACAAACAAACAAACAAGGCAAAAAGGCAAAGAATAATTTGGGCTAAAGTAAGATACTGTATTTGCTGTGTATGAACATTTTGAAAGTAATGTTTTCATCTAATAGGGCCTTCTAGGAATGGTGTAAGACAGTAGAAAGTGTAAGGTTTCTAAAACAAAAATAAAACACGAATTTTACAGCTTTTAATTTGAAAACAATTTAAAAGGTTTTACATTAAGCTTGGATCTTAGGTAAAAGTAACATTTCCACATTAAATGTTTTCTTTTCTTAAATGTTTTCTTTGTTTTTAATTTGTGGTACCTTTGAGTGTTTATTTCTTTTCTTTCTTTAAAAACACAGCTGTATTTACTAAATCAAGTATGTTTTGTTTTCATGTGATGTTGTTTTAAAGCATTTTGCCTTCAGCCAAGCAGGACTTTAAAAGAGTGTTTAAAGATAGAAGCAGAAAAATAAAAATTAGTGCAAAACCAAATTACGATACTATAGTAAATATTTAACTATTTCTAGATTGTGCACTTAACATTTTAAACATCTGTTAGTTACTTATATGTTGAAATATATGCAAAAATATTTAGCCAAATTGAAGTCTTAGGCCCATGACAATCATCTCAACACAGTGGGTAGTTCTGAAAATTAATGAGAATGATAATACTGTAAAGACTGTTCCAGAGTTTGCCCAAATTCATTATCTAAGACTCTTGTTAAGAACATCTCAAAGAATTTTAACCAGGAAAATATATTAATGGTTCAAAAGCATTTTTCAAAATGGTGATTTATAAAAGTATAATGGAATTATATATGCAAGAGCTATAGTTAGAAACACAAATAACAGGAGCAGCACATTATGAAGGAACATTTTCCAATAGCTAGAGTACTTGGCTTTGATTTTGTGCATAGGTGTCAAGGTTTCCTTAACAATTTATATTTTGAGATGAAGGAAATGAAAAAGTGTAGGCAACTTATAAAAAAAATTGTCTCCTTGTTAGCTACTTAATGAGGCCTATAGCTGCTTAAAAGCTAAGCAAAGTAATTAATAATTTTAGAACTAGTATAAACATCTTTTAGACAATCGAAAAGCACTTTCAGGAGGAAGGGTGATGAGACACATCTTTAGATTTCTCTTCAGAATGTTAAGAATTTCCTGTTGCCTGTTTCCTGATGGGATTGACGCAGCTGTGTATCATATGGAATGAAAGAGGAACCAAGTGCCTGGCTTTGTTTTATTCAAGTCTTCACTTAAGAAAATGTATGTGTTGATTTTGGTTCTTTTTCCAACACATCACTGAAATGAATGCTATACACAAAATTGTCCAAATGGAAGCAAATTATAATTAATCTGTCTTTTTTTCTAAGGGACAGAAAATGTTAATAAATAAAGTATATCAGTAAGCTTTCTCTGCTGTGTGCAATGAAAAAGAGAGAGCTTGGAAGATTACTGTTATTTCCATTTGTATTTTCAGAAGTGGTTGGTGTACAGAAGTATCTGTGAGTATTTGCATGTGCACATGTAATTGTTGGAAAACAAGTTAGTTATAGAGTTTCTTACTCATTTTGGCTCTTGTGCAATCATATAGCTCACACAAAAAAAACATTTTTCATGAGAGATGTCAATGCAAAATAGAGAAGGATAGGAGGATCTAAAACAAAATTTAAGTAGTAGTCTTGCTCTAGCCTGTCCCACTTCGTGGACCAATTCTTTGAAGAGGATTCAGGATGGGAAACTGTACTTGTTAAATTTTTTAGTAATTTCCCTCTCTGGCAAGCAAAAGCGTATCAGAAGATGGCAAACATGGTTAAGTGGTCTGGGAATGGGTAACCAAAGGTGCTGCAGATCCATGGCAGTGGGGCTGCCCTTCCACTTGTGTCCCAGCTCCTGGCAGAGCCTGGTAAAGCTGTGCAGCATGCAGTTCCAGCTGGAATTCACACTAGCTCAGGTCAATATGATCTTCTCAGAGGGCTGTATAAGGCAAATTCTGTTGCTAATGAAAAGCCCTGGGTATTGCAATTGCTTCTTAGCATCCTACCATGGTACTGAAGCAGAAACAGCCGCCACGCAGGGCGTGCTAAAAGACTCAGCAGAGGCACATGTGACTGAGTGGAGTGACCGCACTACATCACTTCTGAGACTGTCTCTCCAAGCAAGATGCGGACTTCTAAAGATCATTTTAAACATGGGGAGTTGCACTTTAAATCTCAAGCTTTCACTCTCTCGACCTGCCAGCCAGCTGTGAAAACAGTGGACCGTGTCCTTGTTGTATTTGCCCTGTGACTTCTTGGCAAATTCCATCTTTCTGCTGCTTTTGGATACTTTGATCACTTCAGTGCATTCTTTGGAGGCTCTTTCTCATTCATTACCCATCTTTGTGTGGGAGTTCTGCAACATGTTGTCTCTCAGCCGCCCTCCTTTCCCCCCTTATTCTGCTCTTCATCTTTGCATAATCTTATGTGGAAAGACAATTTAAGTATCATCTCTTTGCAGATGATTCATAGGCTTTGGTATATCTATCTCAATGAAAATGTAGTCTTGCTTCTCAGTCATCTCCTTATAGCCTAGCTTTGATTGCCTTAGTCAAAACAGATCTCCTAGAGTTCTTTACAAGCCCTCCACTTACTTTTCAAGTTAACACTGCTGTATTGCCTGTTAGTAGAGGTCTGTAATTTGGCAGTCTCACTGATAAAGACCTCTCCCTCACAGCATAGTAGTTAAAAAGGCAAATAGATTGGTGTGAATGGGAAAGTAGAGATAAGGACATAAAGGCTGATGAGATACATGGAAGGAGTTTTGTCAGAGGAAAAGTCAAGGTAAAATACTTCCTCTTGGAAAAGGGGTGACTGAACAAGGCCTCAAGAAGGTAGCTGGAGAACAAGTATTCATTAACTTTAATATTATGAGAACAAGGAAACATTCTGTGTAATTCTCGGGAAGCAGTTTTAAAATGTTTAATAGAAGTTGTAATATTTTTGGGGGGTTATTTGGTTTTTTTTTGTTTTCATGGCTTTCCTGCCTCCCTTCAGTCCTACCTTGTAGCATGCAATTGAATTGCTCAGTGGACTTCCTTGCCAAAGGGTGTTTCAGAGGTCAAAATATGAACAGGCTCAAAAATGCGTTAGGTATTACTCTGTTACATCTCTGAGGAGCTGTTAAGTGTGATGGTGATGATGCAACTCAACTTCAGGAAGTTTTTACACAGCTGACTGCTGGATGCTGACATGGAATATCATGGTAATGGATGCTCTTTCTCTGCTATACTTTTAATATATTTTATATTATATTTTTAATTTTAAATTAATTTTTTTTTTTACTGATGTAGTTTTGTTTTGTTCTGAAGTTCTTTGCATTCAGACTGCATCAAAGTCTTGCCGGCTTTTTTTTCTGCCTAATATCCCTGCTGTATGCTTTCCTGTCTACTCTTCAGTTAAATGCTCATACTCACTACCATTGAGAAATATTTTTTCTCCAGTCCTATCTATCCAGAATCGTCTTACAGAGATCATTTTCAGAGTGACAGACTGTCACACTGTCCATGTCTTTTTATGTCTCCCCTGACATTTCTTCTCTGGTGCATGAAATATTAATATCTTGCCCTAAGTTTCAAGTCCTTCTTCATCCAGCTCTATCATACTGTTTCTCTTTGTCAAGGTTTTCCTTCAAGTTGTAACACCAGCCCTATTGCCCATTTACTATTTCGCAAACATGCATTTGTTTGATACCTTATGCTTGGACTAGGATTCCTTTGTAGCATCACCTTTTGGATTCATCTCTCTTCCCAAGCTGTTCCTTACCTGAAATGCCTTCAAAAGCATCAAGCTACTTCTAACTAGGTATCGCTTCTGGTGATGCTAGCTCCTGTTGTCTTACTGCTTCTAAATATTTTCCTAGCTCTCATTTGATAGTTGTTCTCTAGGATTTTGGGGCTCAGGGCAGGGGTTTTGTCCTGTGGTACTTGCTTACGTAGTGGATGTGTTAGCACTGCTGTTACTGCTGCTAATGTGAGTATTTTATCAGTGTGCTTGGTTGATCTGGGATGCTGAGTTCCTTTAAGAGGAAAGGAAGTGATGTCTCTTAAATGTGTTAAGGTGTGAAAAGCTTTTATGAAATTCAGAGGAGATGGAACAAATTAATGACAGAGTAATCCACTGAATGCTACAAAATGCATATTTATTTGAGGAAATCCCTGCACTGAAAATGATTGGGCAGAGACTTTGGGTGCATATTATAAATGCTGTCACTTGTGTTGTTCCTTGCAGCTACTTTTGAGGATTGTTGGAGATGGGATACAGGAAACACTGCTCTGACCCAGTACTCCTGTTCTTGCATTGTTATGTAGAATGTTTCTGGAAGCTGTAGCAAGTCTCCTTGGTGACTCTCTCGCTTAGAAAATTGGTGAAGAAAACGGTCTCAGTTAAATAGTTTTGGCTACTGTCATTTTCAGTGCATTTCATGAATGGATATGAGATGTGTCACAGATTAATTAACTGCTTTATGCTGTGTTTTTATCACATCATAAAGTGTTTTTTACGTGTTGGTATGATTAAAGACCTTATTTGGACAGTATGGACAAGGCATTATACCTATATATACCATATATGCAATGCCTAGGGAAAAAAAAGTGCTTGCTTTGAAGAGTTCATAGTTTTAATTGCTGTTTATTCTTCATTTGTTGGAATGAAGGTTTTTTGTAACAGTTAATTTTGCACTCTTATTTGAAGTTTTATTTTTTTTATGATCAAGTAAAGTGCATATTAAACAGATTGAACTGAGTGAAATTAAATGCTTGGGTATTATTTTTGCTTGGTGAAACCCCAATGGCATAAAATTAATTGCGGTGCTGACTTGAACATTGCAATGAACATGTGTGAACTGCAGCAAGTATTATACTTTTAGACCAGGATGCAGTCTATGTTATACATGATAAAAGTAAACAAAATCAACTAGTAGTGATACGGGCATTAGTTTAAAGGGCATGTAATCAAAATATGCATTGGTAACTTTTGTCAAAGGTATGCAATATTGGACCCATATAATTTCTGTATGTCATTTTTTGAGAAACACCTGATTTGTAATAACTGTTTTCATAAATGTCTAAGTTTGCATGTTAGCAGAGATAAGTTATCATGTATGTAAGTTTAATTCATTGTATGCTCAAGCATTTGAAGTCATGTATTTCAGTTGCATCAGTGTGGACTTGGCCTTACTAGAAAGTTTCAGATTTATCTAGGTAGCTGCAGGTATACAATTTGCTCTTCCTTGAGTTCTAGTTCTAGAAATAATTGCTCTTGTGTTATTTGTTTAAAGAAAGGGAGGTGAAAGATGAATTGTGGAATGCTGTTCATCAGCAGGTTGGTATCCATACCTAATTTTGTAGTAGTGGTCTGATAACCAGGTTTTTAATCAGGAGGAGAGATTTGGAGAGTTCCAGGAAGGGGAATTGTAAGTTGAGTGGCCACATTTCCTGTCACCTTGAGAGGGAAAATGGTAATTTTATTCTAGAAAATCATTGTGTAGAGAGTGTTTTTGTGGAAGATAAATACAGCTCAGAAGCCTACAGGAATGTGTAGGAAAGAGAGTGAAAGGAAGCTGGATTTCTTTCACAGCAAATTTGGAAGTGTGGGAAACACTTTGATTTCTTTTCAAGTTAGAACATCTATTACCAGTCTTGACCAGGGCCTGGTTTTACTGTATGATGTCAAGAGAGGCTTAGGCTATGACTTACTTCAAGTCACAGAATAGCTGATGTTGGCAGGAGCCTCTGGAGATCATCTAGTCCAGCCCCACTGCTGAGGCAGGGTCATCTGGATCAGGTATCCAGGTGTGTGTCAAATTAGATTTTGAATGTCTCCATGGATGAAGATTCTACAGCTTGTAGAATCAGCTGACCAACATTTAGTGTTTCACCACCTCATGGCAAAAGAAGTTTTCCCGATATTCAGTTGGAGTTACCTGTATTCTAGCTTTTGTCTTCATCTCTTGTTCTAAAATTGTAGAAAGGGTCTGGCTCCACCTTCTTTGTAGCATTCCACTAGCTAGCTGTAGACAGAAATGTCTTTATTTCACCTCCTGTGCTTATGGATGAACAAACCCTGTTCTCTCAGCCTCTCCTAGTACATTATGTAATGCAGTCCTCTTTATGTCTTGATGGCTTTCTGCAGTGGCTTGCTCCAGTACGTCCCTGTATTTCTTGTCCTGGAGAGCCCAAAACTGGACTGGGAACTCCAGGTGCAATGTCACAGGTGTTGGAAGGAGAGGGGCACCTGCTGCATGCATTCTAGTTAGTACAGCTCACTGTGTCCTTGGCCTTCCTTGCTGCAAGGCTGCACACTCATGAGGCCCAGCACAGTCCTGAAATGTGATTTTTTGTGCGGAGTAGACCAGCCCTGAAATTCTAGAGCTGTCCAATAGGAAGCACTGATTATTTTTGTGTTAGTGCAGTATAGTGAATGCAGACTTTGCAACAATAATGTTAAGGATGGGTCAGTAACAGCAGTGATTTTAACAGCTGAACAAACCCTGATTAAAAGATACACCACAGAAGATGGTCAGTCTTAAACTGGGATGAAGTTTGTTATATGTGATATTAAATATTGTGTAACTGAGTATATTGAGTTTAGGGGATAGAAATTCACCTGCAATGAAACAGTGGGAGTCCAAAAATGAAAGATGAAATTTGAGTATTTTAAAATATTTGGGATCATAATAGATATGATTATAATAGAGATCATAATAGATGGATCATAAAATTGTGCCTGTAGCACAATCCCTAGGTAATAGTATCAGTTATTTTCTAGAGGGAAAAATCACAGGAAGTTACTAATCAGAAGTATTTTTGTATATCCAAAATTATGCAAAACAGTTCCAGGAACTGCAGAATTTTGTTTGTTCCTCTACTACTTTATACTGTGGACAGGATTAATCAGAGATGGAAGCATGCTGCAGACATTTTTTAGCATCAGTGGTTCATGCTGAATTCAGTGTCTGCCTGGTTTTTTTTCAATTCCTTATAAGCTGTGCCTTGGGCATCAAGAGGGCTCCTGCCACTGGGGATTGTTTTATGGTTACTGCAAGTATATTCCTAAGTGTTCTGGGAGAAAGCAAGGAAGTCAGTTCTATATTGCAGGTGATAGGTAGTTTGAAAAAAGGGAGAATTTTTCAGAGGTGAAGTGACACTGAATCTTTAAAAAGAAGTTCACTGGAAATGGAAATCTAACAGGAAGAAAATGGAAAGAAATGTTTGTTTCTACATAAGAAATGGATGCACAAGAGAATTGCAAATAACTCTTAAAAACTCATGAAAGTTGAAGCTAGTGACATTTGGTTAGCTCTGTTTGATGTGTTTCTAAGAGACATGAAGTGCTTCAGGAATGGAAAAAACAGGATTAAATATTGAAATTTCCCTTCATTGTGCAGAAATGTTTTGCATCAAGTTGGCCATATAGAAATGCACAAAATAAAGTCAAGTAGATAGAACATTTTTAACAACTGCTCTGGACATCAAAAAAGAACTCCTGTGATCACTCAGCACTTCAAAGCCTGATTTTTTAACCACTGTTACATGTCATGTTGACGTCTATTATTTCCTGGAAACAGATTTATTACAGGAAGGAAGTTCTTGTTCTGGGGGAGCATCAAGCTGCTGGAGAAATGCCTCCTGTTCAAATGGGCAGCACACAGACTTAAACATTATTTTTTAAGGGGAGCATTTTGTTCTTGAAGTGAAAATCTTAAAGGATTACACTTGGTGCAGAACTTGTAAGACTACTACCCTTATAATTAGGTGCTGTTTTACTCTGCAGTCAGATGTTTTCACTGTTTGGCATAAAAAATGTTAAAAGGCTTGCATTTCTGGTACTTGCTTCCCATTTGAAACACTGTGCTTGTTTGTGGGAGGGTAGAGGGCTGAAAAGAAATGAAGAAATTCCCTGGGAAGGCTGACCTTGGTAAATAAGGAAGTGTCTTCATGTTCACTAAGGAACTGGGATTCATTTGTAAAACTGAGGGTACCAGGAATCTCTTAGGTGAAAAGTTACCTTCTAAGAAGAAGTATTGTGGAGTCTTACAGAGTTGTACAGAGCTGCACAGCTTTTACTAATAGGGCCAGATGAGAAGTACTGAAAATTTATCACTGTTACTGATGGCTGGATTGAGGGCAGAAAGGGTGTTTTGATCTGCAGGAGGAAGAAAGGAATATTAGGACTATTAACTTCCATTTGGAATTATTTAGGGTTCTCTGAGGTGTGGACACTTCTTTCTTCTTCTCTTGATCCCATGGGCCAAAATTTCCAAGGTATCACGATGAAGGTGTACCTGGCTGTGCAGTGAGAGCACACCTGAGCTGCAGGTCCAAGCTCAGAGGCTGTCTGCCCATCCTTTTGTGGTAAGATGGGGCTCTCCCTTTTCTTAGAGAGTTCAGGATATGGGTAAGGATGACACTGTGTGCCCGTTGAATGATTTGGTGAACTGGATTGCTATCCAGGTAATCTATGGTCTTTCAGTGAAGGTGAAGGCAAGATCAGATTTGCAATGCTTTATCACAAAAGTATTCACCTGTAGAAGAAGTGGGAACAAGGGCTTGTGAAGTGCTGTGTGTTTCCCATGCAGGCAGTGGGATGCAGGAGCAGGAGCGCTGACCGCCCTGCGGCAGCGTGCGGGGACACCGGGCCCTGCGCACGCACTGCTGCCGGCGCTCCAAGGGTCACACTCGGAGAGGTGAAATATACCACAGACAAAATCTGGAACAGGCACCCTTAAAGAGAAAAGGAAATCGCTGTGCTTTCTTGCTTTATATGACTTTGCGCTTTTTATGTTTTCCGTGACTTTTAAACTAGAGGGTGAAGCCTGAGCTCTCTCATAGATCGACATTAGAGACCCAGCTCCTTGTTGGTAAACAGATGTCATTTTGGTATGCAACATGGAACTACTTTATTTAATTTTTAGAATTATTTCTCAACAGAGTGAACTAAAATGATCATTCACCTCTGTAGATACCGACTCTGGACAGCTATTTCAGTATTTTTTTAGTTGAGTACTAGTGGTGGCTTGTTAAACTGAGGCCCAATAGAATAGGTACTTCAAAAAATCTTGGTATGGATTTAGAGAACTGCTTTATAAGATTTAAAAGATGTGGCAGTTATCAAGATGCTGAAAACTTTGTGCAAGAAACAACAGATTCATCATTAAAATAGCGCTACATAAACTGCTTAGTAAAGTGCTGATAGCCCTTTGTCAAAAGTGTGCCTTGTAACAATACCTGTGATATACCTCTCTTAATGAGATTAGGATCACATATTGACAGACGTGTTTTTAGCAGTGATTGTTGTTGTGTCAAACTTCATTTTTTTGTCCCCAGAGAGCTCATAAAAAGTTTTCTAGCAAACTCCTTATTAAAGTAATGGATTCCAACAGATGAAATTTGAGTATGTAATCAAGAGAAAAATCTCATTTTTGCATAAGGCCAGCAGCATTAAAACCACAGAATTTTGAGGTTTTATCTCTGTGGTCAGGCTCACTAAAAATGTAATTGTCAATATACATTTCTCTACATCAGATTTTTTAAAATAATGTAATCAGCTGATTTGCTGACACAGTATTTATCTGAGTTCTTACTCAGCTATGGATTTATTTATTTTTCCATAGAGATAGAAAAACAACTAATCAAAATAATATAGAGCTAACTGTTCAGAAAATATTACCACTTGGTAAATCTGAGCTAGAAATATAATGATAAAAAGAAACTATGATCACTCTTGATCACAAATAAATTATTAAAAATAATTCACTGGCTGCCTTTTTACAATTAAAGCTGATGGGATTTATGAAGCAAACAAGTTCTGCATTTAAAAAATATGGGTATAATATATGTAAACAAATCCTGTCAATTGTTTTGTGCTTACCATGAAGTTTTTAATTTCTCAATAACTTACCATTCAGATACATATTTTCACATATTCAAGTTTTCTGGTTGAGGCTAAATAAGGGAGATAAATAATGTATATCTTATACATACAAAATATACATATATAAATAAAGGCACCTCTTGGGTAAGAGATCCAGGTGTTAAAAAGGGCAAAGAAAAGTAGTAGTGGTAGTAAGTTTATCACAAATAATTCCCTTCCCAGGAAGCTTTTCTTAGAGGCTGTGGCTCTGTGAGTGGGGAGGTGATGTGTGGCAGAATGTGCTGTAATGAAATTGTCAGTGTTTACACTTTTCCTATTGGAAGGGTGTTCATTACTGCTCTAGTGATGAATTTACCTCTGCACGATGTAAAACAATTTGGCAGATGTACTTGGTTTAGGTAAATGAATATAAATCAGCCCTATACTTTTTTTGAGAACTTAGCTGTGCAGCAGAAATATAGTAAAGCTTTTTAAATCTTTCAGTGGGAAATGTTAGTTTACAGATTAGAAGAAAAAACTTCGGGATGTCTGTTGATGGACAACATTTTGCCTGTGCAGAAGTAAAGAGATTGCTGCCATTTACTAAGTTATCTGCACTGGTTAAGAGAGTGGAAATAATTAAATAGGTTAAAAAAAAAAACCAACACAACCAACCAACCAACCAAACAAACAAACAAACAAAAAAACCAAACAAAAAGAGGTTAATATAGTAAGAATTATTGTAGAAATTGAAATTAACTCCTGAATTTCTTATCTGTAACAGTACCTGAAAAAATCTAATGACAATTCTTATATAAATGGGGTCAAACACATTGTCAGAGGAGTTTATATATATTCACAAAAATAATTGGAGTAGGAAGGCCAACTTGTCAGATATACTGAGAAGTCTCAGAAACTAAGGGGTTTGAATGAAAATCTGGGTGACTCTTAACTAATCTAGCACATAGATCAAAATCCAAGCCTATCCAGAGAGATTTGATTTGATCCACTGATATTAAAATGTTGAAGAGAGAGGCAGTATCTAATGTTCTTCCATTTAAAGTGGATTTAGTAGCAACAACAATGTCAAAGTGATTGAAATTTACATTTTCCAGGCTTTAGGATCATACTGGGAATATCAATGTGGATTAGGCATGAGCTCTCTTTTCTCTAATAAAAAGTAGTCAGAAAAAAAGGTGTAAACTGTGAGTAATTTTTTTGCCATTACTTATATCCAAACAATTCCACTGGTGTTAATGAAGTTGCAGAGTGTAATTGAAAAGAGAAATTACCCCTCTGCTATTGAAATTTAATATATATGCTGCAAATGTTTTTTGAGGAAAAATAAATGAGTTTTACCAATAATTCAAGTAAAAGATGGTATTTGCTTAGCTTTAGGTTAAAATCTTGATGGGGTAAACACTTCTTTGCCTCAAAGTTTTGTGATTATTTGATTAATACATAGGTGTTGATTTTCGCTTTATCAGTGAGATGCCCCCAAGAAGAAGTGAAATTGAAAAAAATTGATTAATTGCTGCTTACAATTAAACATGTAGAAATTAAAAAAGAATAGTATTGATATTTTATTTTATTTTAATGCAGGACTCCTTGGAGACAAGATTAATTGAAAGGAGAAAGAGAAGCAAGCCCTTAAGGCTGGATAATGTATTGCTTTCAATTTCACTTGCTAGTGTAAACAAAGCAGATGCTGAAGTTGCCAAGAATTGAAACTTGGGTTTGCAGATTTGTTTAAATGAAAATTTTCCACAAGTCCTAGTAAATGATATTAAAATTTCTAGCTTTAGAGAAAGGCTACTTTAAAGCAAAAAAACCCCAATGTTATCTATTGAACAACTGTTTGAAATTACAGGGTAATATTTTCAAAACAAAGTGGTTCAGAATCTTAAATTTCATTTTCAGATATATTTTATCTTCAGAAACATTAATCTCATTGAAAAGCACAAAGATATGTAGGCCTTTAAGGGCTCGCTTTGCAAAATTTGAGTTTGGTTTCCCAATCACTACTATTTTTTAAAATTTTGCCCACTAGCAATAAAATGCTATTTGGATTGTGATTTTCATAAAAGAACATGTCAGGATCATATAACCTTATTCAGTTTTCAGTAGAAGCTGGACTGGGTTCCTTATTTCTGCCAGAAAAAAATGCTTTTAAAATTGGGTAAATTTTACCATTAAAATGGGTAAATTCTTTGAAGATGTGAAAACCTGATACCGGGCAGTAGATAGTGAAGGGTGTCAGGAACATGTGAACTTTTAAAGCCTAATAAAAAGATATGAAATATGCATATAATTCAAGCTGAATTTTAAAACCAGATCTGTATTATCATGTGTTTTTAGATGATATAACTTTCAAAATGCAGTGGTGATCTTCTAAGCGTATGCTAATGAAGCAAGAATGGTGATACACATTCTATTCCTGTTATAAATCTTTGTCCCAGCCTTTCAAACCCTTGCATTTCTACTTTAGATTTAATAGTTAAGTACAGGGATCTTACCTAATGAAAGATTTTCAGAATATCTCATATATTTAATGAATGAGTGCTCATTGCCAACACACAGTATGCCAGAACACCAAGTTATCCAAAGAGCGTCCATTTAAGATTTATTTAAAATTAAAATAAGCCAAACTAGACAAAATATGAAACAGATGCAGTGCTACAAAATGTAGGTTAAAAGAACCCTGGTGTATAACTTTGTGTTAAATATTTTTCTTAATTTAGGAAATTTGTATTCTTCTGTTTGTCTTGTAATGGCGATCTGTTCTATCCTTACCATTCAGAAGCAAGCAGGCAAAAGGCTTTATTTTAGATGTTTTGTGTCCCCATCTAGCCTTTTCTTGCTATTATTTTAAGTGCATGGCACAAGTTTATTTCTGCTTGTGGCTAGGGAAGTTCCTAAATGCCTCCTCAGAAAGCTGGCTGTCCTCCGAGCCAATTGAGACGTTCTGTTCTGCCAGCTCCTGGGGTCAGGGAATCGCTCTGCTGGCAGGAGCACCTGGCATTTGTCATGGAGGACATTCCCCTATTGTGTGCAGGCCATGCCATCATTGCTTGGAACACTTCAGATTAATGTGTCCCAAAAAAGGGAGAAAGAATCCCTGACAAGCAGCGTGGTATTAAGTAGGTATAGCTTTGTGAAGCTCTGCCAAAAATTACTGAAGAGGTGGCTTTTCTTCTGTCATGATAGGGGTACAATGACTGCATATTTCTGTATTCCTAACTGAATTTTATTTCGTGATGTGCCTTGGAGCATCATTGCTGACCAATCCAGCCTTGTTTCAAACCTCACAAAAGTCAATTAATGGAGACTCTCACTGATTTCAAGTGATTTGGAATCATTCTCTTAGTATAACTTTTATTAAAACTCTGCTTAGTGGTAGTTTTAATGTGTCTAATATTATTAAGTAGGCTTACAGAACAATAAAATTAATATATTTTACTTTGGCTTTTGTCTGATAAATGATCATAGTAGTCACTGTGCTTGTGAAATGACTTATTACTTCTCAGAAATTGAAAGTTATTCCTGAAGTTTAGGGCAGCAGGATACTTTTCACGTTATAAGCATAAGAAAAACTGCAAAAAAAGGTGAACTATCAGATAGGCTGGAAAGTATCTTTGTAGGAATTTTCAAAACATAATCTGACCAGGTGGTATGTTGCACTTCATTTTGAGAAGTCACAACTTTAGTTAGATTTTGATAAAATTTTGATAAGTTATTAACTCACATTCACAAAATAATTTTATTAAAAAAAGTTTTTTATTAAAATAAAAAATAAAAAATAAAAAAAAATAATAAAAAAAGGGTGGTTGGTGTTTTTTTTGGTGTTTTTTTTTTTTTCCATGAAAAGAGAAAGTTGAATTGTTCTAATCCTTAAGTATCCAGCTGATCTCTAGTTATTAATATGTGGCGCAGCCCATAATATCACCATTAATTTTTGTGAATTTCTCAACAGGTGTCCCACATACTTCACAGGTTTAAATACCTTTCAGTATCTTGGGCTCACAGTCCTCTGTCAGTAAGTTTTTCCCTATTTCTGTGAAGTGCAAAGGCACACATTGCCAGGGGCACTATGCACACAGCTAGAGAAGATTTTAATTATGAATCTCTTAGCAGTGAGGGTACATGAGACATTATTGCTCAGCCATTACTCTCTCTGTTCGTTCATCATTTCTTTTGATTTGTGCAAAAGATACAGGAATCTCCCAAACACCATTATATTAATCAGGGTCACTTTTATATTTTAATCTCTGTGATGGGAAAGCTTGTGCTTATTTTCCTCTCGACAACAGTACACAGAGCCAAATTATTAGTTTGTGTTAAGTGCTGTGCCTCCACTGGCTCCAGTGCTGTGTTGTCGATTTACACAAGCTGAGTATCCAGCTGAGTATGTGCAGTGCAGCTAGGAAACCACATCAAAATTCGTTCCAACTTTCCCCTTCTGCTTTTCCTATTCTTTTCTCTCTGTATGTGTTTTTATGCCTTAGATGCAAAAACATTCACTTACTGTAGGTACTAGAGCCAAAATTTTATATAATGTCTTGCTGTTAGTCACCAGAATAAGTCAGTGCCAGTAAGATGTTCAGGTTCTCTTGGAAGCTTGCCACTTACATTTAAAACATCCCATTTTGATCACTCGGGGTCTACTGCAGATGAAATCAATAAGAGACCCTTCTTTGATTTTAGTGGTAACACTGTCATTTCTGCAATTCCAAATTTTAAGTAGATACTGGAAGTCTGTTTTATGCATTCACATTTGTGAGTCTTAGAAACAGCATGGTGTTTCTATTCCTGACACTTGATAAATGCTTGCTATGTAGTAAGATATAGAATGAATTTTATCAATGCAGAGTATGCAGTGAACCTGTTGCTTTCCTTACTTTTTTTTGTTATTTTTTTAAACACCTACTGTGCTCTTTGAAGCTCTGTTTTCTACCTGTATGACCTTTAGGTAGGAGCAGAGTTTTCATGAAATTCTCATCTTAGCGCTGAGTATTGGAAAATAGCTACAAATCTTGGATAAGCATGTATAATTTTTAACATGATTATTAAAAACATTATCCTTTGATAGTGGTGAAAAGTTTTGTAGTTCCAAAAGACTCACACCCACCCACACATACCCACAGGTATGCACACTTTTAATTCAACACTTTAATCACTATTTTTGGTCTCTTTGCTTTTGAAGGGTGTCAGAAAGACCCTAGTCCTATTTATATTGGAGAATCCTTTAAACCCATTTTTGAGGAGAATCATGAATATAATTTCCCCATTCCTCAGGAAAAGCACCAGCATTTCCTATGAGGACAAGGAGCAGGCAGGGCCAGCCAGAACACATGTATATCATGCCTTCAGAGCCTCAGTGATGTTCCCCTGTGCTGACTTTGGTGTTTCTTTCTTTATTCACACCTACAAGGCAGTTGGCCAAGGGTAGTTACAGGTCAGCAGATGAAGAGGTAACTGAGAAACTGGTGATTGTCTTCTTTTATATGAAGAATTTTAAAAAAATCCAAGAGCATATCACTTAGAAAATAGCTAGGCTGCCGTTATTAAGAAATAAAAAAGGTTAAAATTAGATGTCAAATGAAAATCCTGTTAGTCATTGCATGACTATTCTCATCATTGCAGGATTTTGAGGAGCAAAAAAGATGTCATTTTAGTTGGTTTTGCTTCCATTGTCTTCATACATTATAAGTGTCTGACCAGGACTGACCATTATATGCCTCTTCACTGGCAGCACACTAAAGCCAAGAGCTTGATTAGCTGTTGGTACTTCCTGGATTAAAAATTAGTGGTAAAATATTAATAAAAAAGAAGAACAGATTTATGAATGACTGGCTGTAAATTGAAATCTGAATCCAGATAGAATGAGTTGTTCATTTTAAAGTTACAGGGAGTTGACTGGTTTGGCAGAAATTTTGCTAGGAAGTGGTTTTGGATTTTAGTTTACTTCTATGGGATTTGCAAGGAATTGGAACTGGGCGTTCCTTGAAATGCAAATTTTTGCCAGGGTTTTTTGAGCATGGCCATGGAAACCGAGGAGGCTTAGGTACTCATTGGCATTTCCCACTCCTTTTTGTGGAACTCTGCAATTAAGGGCCCATCAGTCTGGAGTGGCTGATTGGAGAAACAGAGGGTTCTTTCTTAAGTGGAAATATGCTTTTTGTGACTCAGATCTACCCTCTGGATCTCATTCTGAGTTGTCTGGAGCGTCAAGTTTAGTTAATTGTATATTCCCATTGAGAAGGAAAATGGAGAAAACCTTCTGATTTTGGTTTTGTGCTTCGTATTTTCAGAGGCTTGGGTGGTTTTGTCTTGAACCCTAAGAAGGTTGTTGTAAAAGTCGAATTGGTATCTTGAAAAATGACTTATTGTTGACTAGCAAGATTAGGTTCAGCATAAACAAATAGTCTAAAGGAAAGATCTGACTAATAGGAACCAAATTTACACGTTAAAACCCCCCTCAAACATTGTATGGATTTGATTGAGCTTTACTTCAGTTAAAAAATAATCAAAAGATGCATGTTAAATTTTCTACAATGTCATGAATTATAATACTGAATCCAGTATCGTTAAATTGTATTTTTTTGTCTCTTGTCAGCTACAACAATTTCAGCAAAGCACAATCCGTGTGAAAGTATGAATAAAATTCAGGGAGTAGCATCAAGGACTTCTGAGCTCAGGAAACTGAGTTTGGCAGTGCTAATTTGTATTAAAGTTGTTGTTGCATGACAGCAGGAAAAAGATTTAATGCTTGCCACCTGAATCAAGCCATGGAACATTGGTTTCTATAACTGCCATGAATTTGAATCAAGGCCAATATCTCTAAATTTGAAATAAACTGATACTCTGTCTTGAAAGAAGATACAGGCCACTTATGTTGCAGAAGGTATTTAGAAAATGTATTTCAATTTAATTTTCAGCAGTATATATCTTTCAAATTTTTAGGCACTTTAGCACTGGCCTTTTTGGCTTTTTCTATATTCCAGCAAGTATGTAGCCTTTCAGCCATTTACTTGTCAATATCCAGTCTTAAACTAATACTGATTTGCACAAGACCACAGATGCTGGTTTTACTCCCACTATTACTATGCAGCTGCTTACCTTAATCTGAAAGTCATTTTTCTTTTCTATATAACTGCATTAATGGAGAAAATCAGATTTCAAGCCAAGTAGTCACACTACAAAGCTTTAAAGTCATCAGATACAAAGCTTGTACCATGAGCCCAAGTGTAGCAACACTGTCTTTTACAACGCCATGCGGCATGATGCTACCCTTCTTTGTAAAGAATCCCCAACTGCTTTACAACAAGCAGTTCAAATCTGGAATTTCTTTGTTTCTCTTCAGAAAGCAGGCAAGAACTATGTGAAATTCTTTCCCGTGTCTGGCTGTCTTTGGATCTCTGTGTAAACACCACACATTTACTCTTACGGATTGTTTATCATTATAACAAGAATGATTTGAATGTTTAGCTGGTACCTGGGAGTAGCAAAACAAACCTCCCTTCATTCCTTAATGTAAATTAAATTTGGAACTTCTTTCCAGGGCTGAGTGCATCAGACTGTGTGACATTTTAGGACTGGGAGTGAGGGGACTAAGTAGTAACACTTGAACCCAGCTGCTTTCTTTCTACATATGCCCTCTTACAAGTAGTTTCTGTTTTTCACTGGGTGCAGAAGATGCAGGTAATTGATCCATTACATGTGAATAACTTAATCCACCATTGTAATCTAGCTATCTAGATTGAAATACAGCAGCTGTTTCATAGCATATAAGAGCAATACACAAAAATCTGTGATGGAAGGGGAAAAAGGTACTGTATGCATATGGAAGTGCCAGGGAAACTTGTAGAAGTAGAAGGCAGCTATTCCTCTAAAATTATTTGATGTCTTTGTTGTCGTGTAACATACTTTCTGGGGTTGTCTTTCATGTCCCTGATGGAGCCCTGAGGAAATACTCCATTTCAACCCTGTTTTTAACCTCTCTCTATGCTCAAAGACTCAGCTTCTTGGTGAGGAGGATGAGATTCTCTTCAGAGCTGAACAGTGCTGCTCCTTAATCGGCTGAAGTGGTGCTTGCACGATAACAAGAGGTACTAGTCTCACCCCAGGTTGTGCCAGCTTGGGAGGCCGGAAATTTAACCCAGATCTATGGCACGGTGATACAGAGCATTATCTTTAGGCAAGCAGGCCTAGCTACAGTCCATAGTTGAAATTTAAAGTAATTTTAAAAATGCATTCAATTTTAAATGCCCCAAGGTTCCTATCATTTGTGAAGCTGCATCTCTTTCAAAGTATTATGCACGACACTGAATTTTTGCTTTTGGTAGGTATGTGATAAATATGAAGAATGATAAACTTTAGGGGTGACTAGTCATGGACGAAAATAAAGAAGTACTTGCCCTGTCAAGTGTTAGTGCTGTCATTGAAGGGGCTACATAGCAGGAAGGCTGGAGGGAACTGCTATTATTGAGCTTGTGAAACAAAATTACATAATAATTTATGCCTTTTTTTTTTTAGGGTGTGGGAGGTAAACTTAGTTTTCAGCATTTCCACTGATCATGGAGGCTTTTCTGCAGTATTTTTCATAGATACATGTCTTTACACATTTGTGATAGTTTGTGTGTAGTTGTAGTTTATTCTACTGAGTTGCAACTTAAAATGTTATGTGGTATATCTTCCAAAAACATATAGGTACACCATATTATTGCTTAACTTTCATGGTGCTGTGTAGTCCCTCTAGCATCAAATGTCTGTGTTACACATTAATTTAAATTTTGAGGGGAAATAACAATTTTAAGAAGACTGAATGACTAAAACACAAAACTGTTTATTTTTTTGTTTGGTTTTTTTTTCCCTCCACAGCAACACAAAAGCAATGGTTGAGAAACACGAAGAAACGCTGCCCTATTTAGCCTTCATCTGTTCAGTGATCCTGCTTGAGGCTGAGAATCTTACATTATTTTTGCATTTAAAACTCTTGATTTTGGACTGCTTCTCTGAAGTTCTTTAGCATGATTTCCTTCAAAAGCAGTCCCCCTTTTCTTTCCTTTTATGCTTTAATGCTCTTTTTGGTAAGCTCATGGCACAGAACTTGTGAAGGACAACAGGCTAACAGTGTGGATTCAATGCATTATGTTGTTTTTTAAAGCAAAAACATCTTTTAAAAGATCTGTTATCATAAAGCAGTGGATTGTGTTTCCTGCAGTAATTTCATTAATTTTGTATAATTAAAGGGGAAAAGGAGTAAGTGAAGAGGTGTTTTTCCTGACTGCCAGTGCCACAAGCTCAACCTGGAATTTCAAAGTCTACCTGTATTTTTTCTGGTGCATGGATCACCAGCAATGAGGACCTACATTTGGAACTTAGCTACCAGTTCTGCTGATGCATAAGCCATGTATTCTGCTGTAGCTGTGCTGACTCTGTAAAAGAAGAACTGAAGTAGAAAAATATTTTTCCCAGTAAAGCAATTATGAATATTCCCAGCAATTGTAATAAGATGATACCATGTTTAAAGATATTTTTAATTTTTTTTTTTGAATGGTAGTAACAGTCACATCTCTTCCTGTCACTACTGCATTGGAGGAGTGTATTAGAGTAATAAGTATTATTATCTGGGGGTGCATTGGGAAGATTGTGGCCAGAGGGTCAAGAGATGCGAGCCTCTCCCTCTTGGCCTTAGTGAGGCCACGTCTAGAGTGCTGCGTCCAAGAAAGCAGGGAGCTGCAGCCCAAGAAAGACAGGGAGCTCCTGGAGATTGTCCAGTGGAGGCAACAGGGATTGATTTGGGGTCTGGAGCTTCTCTTGTGGGGAGAGTCTGTGGGAGCTGGACCTGGTTAGTCTGGAGAAGAGGGAATCTCATTAACACATACAAATATCTCAGAGACAGGTGCCAAGAGGATGATGCCAGGCTCTTCAGTGGTGCCCAGAGACAGGATGAGGGACAATGGTTCTGAACTAAAACACAAGAATTCCCCCTCAACATGAGAAAGAGCTTCTTTGCAGTTGAAGCTGGCAGAGCACTGAGCAGGCTGCCCAGAGAGGTTGTGGAGTCCCATGTCTGGAGACATTCAAACTCTACCTGGGTGTGTTTCTGTGTAACTTGCTCTAGGTGACCCTGCCTTCGCAGAGAGGATGGACTAACTGATCTCCAGAGGTCTCTATCAAGCCATAAGATTCTTTGATTTAGCTTGATATAGTATTATAGATCTGTTTGGAGCATGTTTCCCTTTGTTCCACAGGAAAAGACTGGGATCCCAGTTCTAAATTACATATTTACATATGGAAAGACAAGGTTCTCCCAGTTCCTACCTCTGGGCAGAATGTGTTCCAGAGATATTTCTTAAGAAAAGATAAGAGAAACCAGGCTTCTCCTGTTTTTAACTTTGCAGATTTTTTGACAATGATGTGGTGTTTGCCTATTTGAAATATGGTATGTTTTTGGCAGAATATGTTGCAGCTGATGTACTAATTGGTAGGTATTTGGGAAAATAACAGGCATGTGTTTATTATGAGTGGTAAGGTAACTTCTTTATCAATTGTGTATTATTTTACTTTACATATATATATAGATATATATACATATCACCTATATCTCAGTTCAGTCATAACATCCAAAAAACATGTACAACCTGAAGGGTTGTTCATTTTATTCTAGCATTTCAAAGAAGTACACAAAAGTTTGTGTACATTGTGATTGCAACAACAGTTGGAATTTCTCCATTCAAACAGGCTATGTACATCTGTCTCTGCATTTGTAGTGTGTAACTCTGTACTGATAACACATGATATTTTCCCTGGTGCAATGACGTCTTTGTTAAGGCTGGGTTTAAGATTTTAATCAGATATTAGAGTAAGTTCTTCATCCAGAAGGTGGTAGACTATTGGAACAGACTCCCCAGGGAAGCAATCATAGCCCTGAACTGACAGAGTTCAGGGAGTGTTTAGACACCACTCTCAGGAACATGGTGTGATCCTTGGGATGGTCTAGTGCAGAGCCAGGAGGTGACTTTGATGATCCTTGTGGGTCCCTTCCAACTCAGCACGTTCTGTGATTCTGAGTACATAACTATCTTTCAAATGACAGCATTTTTCAAACTACTTGCAAAATGCTTTCTTTTCCTTTTCTAAATATACCTGGGTGGAATGCCCCAATAGACTAGCATATGATGATATCAAAGTTTTCTTAATTATAATTTCATCATGTATCTTGGGATCACTCAAACTTTCTTTCCTGTAAGAGACGTTCTTCTTCCTGAATCATGCTGATGATACTTTTCAGCAGTTTTACCTTATTAATATGCCTTCCCTTCATGTTTATGCCTGTAAGACAACCTAGGAAGCAACATCCAGCATAAAGTGGATGTCTCACAGTTTCATACAGTGAGAATTCAGAGTATTTACAGAAAGAAAAGTTATTGCAAGTACACATATTTATCCTGTTGAGACATTTTTTAAGTTTCCTTTCTTCTGTAGTTGATTTTTCCTTTCATGTACTTAATTGGGAGTGATGATACATAATAAACACATTAAAATACACAATATACCAGGCTGAATGTGAAAATGCTTGTCTTTGGGGTAGACAATATTCTGTTTTTGTGCAGGTGCAGAACTGAGGTGAGGGGTGCATATGCTTTACACCTTGGCCAAATAGTGGACTTCTCTGTGATGTAACCTACTTAGTTGCAGAAACTTCTCTGTGTAGCTGCCCTGCGGTGCTGGAAGCAAATTATGAATGCTGTACTGTTTAAGAGCAGAAAGGTTTGCCTGGAAGAGAGCGGTATGCCTGGGCCCCCTGCTATTGAGAAGATGCCAGTCAGAAATGAAAACGTCTTTCATGAAACTATAGCGAACTTCCCTGTGATACAGTACAATAATGCAAGGAATTTTTAGTCAAAACCTGTAAAAATGAGTATAATACCTTGAATGTGGCAAAGAAGTGTTGGCTTATAAGGGACTATTTTAAGATGTCACTGCCAAAAATATGTGTGGTTCTAATACAGTTTTAGAAGTGACAGCATTGAGGAGTTTTAANGGTTACAACTACAAAAGATGTCTTCTGAGAAAAATGCTTTCTGCATGACATCAGAATAAAGGAATGTTCCACACTATTCAGCATGCTTAAAAGTATTGGTTGACTGAAATAACATTACTTTTAAAATTCTGCTAAACAGAAAACCAGTTAAGAGAAAAAACAGAGCAAATAATGTTTCTGCAAACTTTTATCTTTAGGAAACATTTATTTATTGGACTTTATAGAAGTGTTTTCTTTAAAATAATAAAATTATACCCTGTTTAACAGCACAGTAAAATAAAGAAAACTGCTGTTTTGTTGTGTGCCGAAATGCATGTAGCCACAGGTAAAGACTGAAAAATTTGGAATTGGAATACAAAAATAGATATAGAAAAGTTAATACATTACTCTAGATGGAAGAAAGTTGTAAGAAAGATATTTACTCAGTGCAAAAATCCTAAGTTTTTTTCATTGTCAGTTGTTAATTTTTGTTTTGCCTGACCTCAATTTATTTTTTTCACGTAGTATTAATAACAAAAGCTAACTATTCTCACAGCTTATGCATTTATGAAAGTGTTTATTTTTCTTGACTAATAACAAATAGTTTATTGCTTGGACAGTAGCCTTTACATTATTCTTTGGTGTGGTATAATTTTCATTGGCGCATGGGAGATAGTCACAGAGAGAACTGGAAAATTGTTAAAACAGCAAAAGCAAAAGGTGATGCTTGAGGAAGTATCTTCTAAACTAATCAAGTACACATAATCTGTAAAATAAAAGTACTAAAATTAGTAACTGTTTTGAATTAAACATTGTACAAGTTATAAATATAGGTATCTCACTGTTCAGAATCATGCAACTTCCAATTTAATTACTTCTTGTATCGTTAATGAATTCATTGCAGCTCAATAGATTTCTTGTCAAAATAAGAGAAGGCTTAACATGCCCTTTAGCTCATAGGTGAGAAGGAAAGCTTAAATTCACATGATTAGATATAAATGTTTCATATCAAACCACTGTTGCATTCCTGTGAAAACCTACATGGATTTGTGGGACAAAATAGAGGTCCAAACATTGTGCTTGAGAGTGTGTGGTGGCAGGGATTTCACAGATGCAGATGTCAGAGATACCTTTCACTGGAGGCATGGAGGACTGGAAGCTGGGAGAGCTGCCAGTCCTCATCAGCAGAGACTTTGCAGTGCAGCTGTACTATGTGGGTATGGGCCCTAAGCTGCATGTGTCAGCTAGGTTTTAGTGTTGATTATGAGTTCCCTTAAATTTAGATTTCTTTTTAATAAATTAAACCAGCATAAGAGTCTGTGAGCTAAGCAGAAGAGTGAGAACACTTCCCCTAAGTGGCAGCATTGGCGGGAAAGAGAGCAAGCATGGCTGTTTAAGGAGATGGGCTGGGGGAGGCACTGGCATTCCCTCCTGGAAGCATGCTGCCTGCTCTGGGCTTTGCTCACCCAGCAATCTTTGAGTAGGAGCCCAGGTGAGCTGGGGGAAAGATGAACCAAGGTGTCCAATAACCTGGGTATCAGCAGAACTGCAGCACTGAAGGGAACCAGGGAATTACGTTTTTTTTTTTTCAGAAATGCAAGTTTCCATGTAAGTTTCCCCAGTTCTGTAAATATCTGTGTGAATAGTGTGTGCTGTTTTATAAAGCTCATGGAAGGAGAAGGGAGAAGAAGGAGAGAAAGAATTGTGTGATAAGAGAGAATTGCTATAATGTTATAATGCTATAATTAATTGCTATTAATTCTAATCTAATTATGAGTTAATGAGACTCAATGTTTTACTTGAAATGCCATAGCATCCTGTGCTTATGTTTTTTTGTTTCAGCCAAAAACTTCACTGAGACTCTAAAAATATTTTAGGCTTAAAATCAGGAACTCTTATACCTTGAAATTTATTGTTATTATTACTATTTTATTATTCTTGGCATGCATCTAATGAGATTTTTATTGCTGCAGTTGTCAGCCCTTCTACACTGGGTACCTATTCAGTGAATCCATGCTGTGTCTCTCACCAAATGAGACACCACCCGTTTTCACATCTTGAGAAGCATCACAATGCATGAAGAGCAAAACAGAGGAAGGGGACATAATGTTTTTGTATGGACTCTCTGCAGAAAGTCATATCTGTACAGCAGAATATTTTGGAGAGAAGAATTTTGTTGTGTGTTTTATTTTTACCATTATCTGAAAGAACAACAAAGTTGCATTTGATACATAAGAGTTATTTGGGGAGATACCTCGAATATCTTGAGATTAAAAAAATAATAATAAAAAAATTATTATCTTTAACTTTGCGTATTGAAAATAAATACTCAGGTAGTGAAGATAGAACCATCAGGCAGACAGCAGGTGGGCCAACCAGCAGGAGGGAAATGATACTTCTGGCACCTGTTCTGCACACTTAAAAAAAATTAAAAAATTGGAAATTCCTGCATGACACCTATTCTGTTATTTGAGTACTGTATTTTCCTAGTTTGCCTTCAAATTTTTAGGAGGGACATCTGGAGATTTCAAATCACTTTATGCAATGTAGATTTCTATATTTACTTGTGTTATATATATATCACTATGCTACCTGAACTGTACTGTGGTGCTACAGATGGTAATAAACCCTTTTTTATTGTCCTGATGGAGATAGTCCACTACTATTATTCCTGTTTTACAGGTGGACAAAAGCAAAGTACACGAAGAGATCTGCATCAATTCATGGCTTAACTGTAAACAGAATTTATGGGTCGTATCTCAGTTGTGTGGAGGATGGAGTCAGTGCATAGACATGGCTTTAGTTCCTTTTGCTCTCTTGCAGCTCTGCTGGTTCAGTAACCCTGTAGTTCACTGAAGAATTTGCTGTCTGGTCTAATTTTAGTCAGATTTGAAACAGCTGCAGGGGTCAGAAAGAACATCATATATCAGTGTGGCAAAGGAAGTGGCTAAGCCTGTGCCTATTTTTCTTGGGCAACAAGCAGTAGAGAAGACAAGACACACAAGGCTGGGTTAGCTGTGCTGCAGTAGGATCAGTTAACTGGTCAGGGCAAGATTACCCAATTAAATCATTATTAGGGCCATTGTATGGAGCACCTGCTGTAAAGCAGATGGAGTCTACAAGTGGGTTTGGCTCTAAATTGCTGGCTCCCAGAGCTGACTGTGAGCTATTTTAGGGGATGTTTCTAGAGAGGTGGTTGATCTAGAAAATGCTTACAGGGATTGGGTGTTTGGTGTTCCTGGCTTCCACTCCTCAGTATGCTATGACTTGCTCCAAATAAGTATAGGTAGGTAACTTTGCTTTATTTCTCTCTGCTCTCTCCTTGGGTTAATTTTGCTGTATGACTTAACATCGGTGCTGCAAGCATTAGTGGTAGTATTGTCAGTTTGACTGTCTGAATTCACAAAAAACACAGTGGTGGTCTTGGTCTTGTTGTTCTGTGATTTCTTCCTCAGAAGCCCTCTGCTACCTAATACAGCACATGAAGAAATTTTTAATTTGATATTTGAATCAAAGTGTATGGAGTAAAGAGTGTTGAATAAATTAGGAGAAGTGAGAATTTACTGTGTGGTTTGTTTTCTGGTGGTTGTGATTCTTGAGAAAACTGTATTTCTGCCTTCAGAAGTTGGATCTTATTCAAAAATGCAATAACACCTCTTGGAAAGCTAAGTATTTGTGATACTTGATAAAAATTATGTTTAAGAGGAGGAATTTTGTGTTTTGAAGGGCCAGTTTTGCAAGTAAGTACTACAAGAAGCAGTTTGTACTGACGGTGTGAAGAGTTCAATTACTGATGAAAGCTTCCTAAAAGGAAGCGCTGTGACTAGTGACAAGAACAGTAGGACTATTGTAGGGTTATATACAGTAGGAATTATTTAACTTCTATAGTGACTAATTAATGTTTTTCATTGGCTGCCAATGATTGAGGATTTCACGATGATAAAACAAAATTTACCTTTACTCAAAATCCTGTTTGTTTTTGCTTGAACTTAATTATAGATCATTATAAATATTATAGGTGCTATTTTTCTGGTTCATGCTTGCCTCATTCTGGAAGATGTGAAGACTTGCTGAAGAACTGACCATGACTAAAGATAGCAAACAGACTGTTGTCAGAAAACTGTGATATTCTCAAACAGGAAAATCAGCTATAGGGCTGTACAGAAACCTTCAGTTTAGCAAAAAACTACAACTGGCTTGAAATGAGAATTATAGATAGCTCGGTTGAGTTGATAAACTAGGTACTGTACCTCTTTAAATGAGAGCTCCCACAGTTTATCCTCCAAGTGTGTGAAGTACATTTTACATAGTTGTCCAATCAGTGCATGCATTGTGGTGGGAGACTCCATTCTTCCTGAAAAAGGTGCCTTATATCCACCTTAGGAGACTGGACTGCACAAATAAATAAGCTTTTTTGAGGATAAACCTTTTAATCTCCTAAGTGTACTGTATGTTTAACTAAGCTATCACTGTCATTCAGATTAGTTGATACGCCAATCCCAGTGTTTGAAAGACAAGCTGAACATTGTGTCTATAGAAAAAAAAAGAATTAAATAAAATTTCTATGCAAATGACATTTTATACATGTTTCTGAGGAAAGTTCACATCAGGTTGCAAAGCTATTATCAATACCTTCATTCTTTTGGGCAGAATAAAGGCAATCCTTTAACGTCAAATTAGGAAAGTAAGGAATTAAAAGATGTTTAGAAGTTTGTTTATCAGTAATTTATAACTCTGCTACAGGTTTGCATCTTGAAAATACAACAAGTTGGAGGGGGGAAAAGGGATATGTTGTTTTATTACTTTTTCCAAGTTAAAAAAAAGTATGTAATTGAGTAGGTATAAAGACTTTGTTGAAGTACATACGGTAGTGTAGTTATGAAAGACAGGTTACTGCAGATGGGCTGTTGTTTGTCTCTTGTGCTTTGGCAAGAGGAAGTTTCCCTTTAGTATAGATCATCTTTCACAAGCTGAATATTGATGTTCAAGTGTGAAGAAAGGTATAGTTGTCCCAAATTCATCTATTCATTGCTTGTGAAGTTCTAATCACTGAGCCAGCTGAAGATGAGCTCCTATTTCTTCACAGGTCAGGTGCAGTGTGATGGAAGCTTCTGTAACCTGGTCTGCTAACTAAGACACCTTACTTGTGACTTAGAAAAAGCAGGAAGCACAGACTCCAAACTGGACATGCAGTATTCTGGTGTTTGGGTGTTGATTTTTTTAGTGTTGGGGTTTTAGTGTAGTTTTGTTTGTCTGTTTTTTTCCTTTATTTTTTTTTTTTTTTTTTGTAATTTAAAAAAAAATATTATTATTATTTGTTGTTTGTGGTTTTGTTGTTTTTGGAGATGGGCCTGATTCTAGCCTGTGCTTATGCAGTTTTGTTTATTGGCCCAGACATTATAACTACCTCTGAAAACAAGTTTAAGTCATATCTTGTTGCACCTAAATTCCAATTTGCTTGTCCTGGTCCTTGGGTAATCTCTGCCTCAAAAGTTGTCTTTAAACTTTTCTAAAGCACTTGATCTTATAGGTTCTGTGTCCTGAATGGCCTCTGATATATATGTCTATATTTTCTCTTAGCTTTATTAAGTCTTTATAACTTACATGCTCTTTATCCTCTTTCTGAAAATATGTATTTTTGTTGGCATTATTTTATCTGTTAAACAAACTCAGTTTACATACTGCAAAATAAACTTGATCTTTTAACATATTTATAAAAAGGCTATAAGGACACTTTGGATTTCTTTAAAGACAGTGATTCCCATTTCTGGAATTGGAAATCTTCAGCTTGGACAAGTCCCAAGGACAGTCCCGTAATGTTTGTGAGCCTATAACTGTTAAGAATACTGCACAAACTGCAGATCGTCAATCCCTGCACAACTAGGAAGCTAAGGCACTCATTTAGGTGCCTCTGTCATTGGTATTGCAATGCATCAACTTTGTAAATTAATCTCATCATTGGGAATCCTTGTGCAGTTTAGGTGCAAGGATTGATAATAAGGCTTTTTGTATTTTATAACAAAGGCATCTGAGGAAAAGATGGAGAAAGCAATTGCTTCTTTTTGGGTTGTCATCAAAATACATGACTCTATAGCTGAAAGAGAAGTCTTGTGTGCTATCTGTGCTACACACTGAGGACTAAACGCTTTCTATCTCACACAATAGTAACGACAAGTAATTGAGGAGCTCTGCAGGATACAGAGTTTTAATTTGTGTGCTCTGAAGACCGATGAAAAGACACATCATATCTTCCTTTGGTTTGATTCCGTGACCATGCCTGGTTTTTCTTGCCAGCACCAGAGGCTTTGTGCTTGCTGTAGATCCATAGAGTTACCCTTCTGGAAAGGAGGCTCCTCATGCTTCTTATTTCTTCAGCCTGTCTTTTCTGCTGCTTTTCTGATCCATTTGTCTTCTGATAAAAGCCATTCCAGATAGTGGTTTGAACTGGTTTGCTTCATGGTGTATACAGCATAGACTAGTAATTTTTATACCCATGAGCATCAGTTGGATGGGAGGGAAGTTACTTTTACTCAGTAATATCATAAACATCACTATGACATATTACAACACTATTAAAGTAATATAATAGCTACCTGTGGGTCACATAGCCTTCAACCAAAAAAAAAAAAATTAAGACATAAGCTTTAATCCAGAGGATAATTTTACTGATTCCAGTGCACTTCTCGCTTACTAAAAAGTAAGAATGCTTAAGTGCTTTTCCAGACTGAAGTCTTTATCAGTAACCTGCATTATTATATATGTGTATTGTTCAGACACACAGGATATTCATGTGGTGAATTATTTCTTTATATTTGATAGGATTGAATAGAATTTTTGTGTCTGCTCTATTCATTTTTCACATATTAATGACATTCATCTTGTCTATCTGTGGCATTTTTAATGTGCCCATCACCAGAGTATTTGCCTCTCTCTTCTGCAAAATAAATGTCTCTCAAGAAGAGATAGGAACAGTAATGCATGTGTAATTATTATTTCTTTTAAAGTTGTTACTGAAATATAGTAGCCTCCCTTCCCCCACTCCAATACTTATTTTTCCTAGTGACAAAATCTGCAAGCACTGAGCAACAAGTTTATCAATTTGAACAGGCCAACTGCACAACTAAATGTATGTGAAACTTAACAAATCCCTTGGGGAAGCTGACTGTAAGAATTTCCTAGTCTGTGTCGAGTTACTGAGGTGCGACGTGGTGGATTGAACTTAATGCCTTAGGCTAGCACAGTCAAATAGCAAGAGTTGAAGATTTTGCTGTGTCCATGAAGGGATCTGCTGGTAGTTGTCTAAATTAAGCTTTCAGAAAAGAATATAACACTATCATGAGCTCTTTCCCTTGAATATTTTGGCAGGTTATTCTGGTTTAAAAGATATCTAAGTAGGATTTCCTCTGTTTAAGCCTCATAGCAGTTGCAAGAAGATTGAAAGGTTATTTCCCTTAGCAGGAATAGCAAAATACCAAAGCAGAAATTTTCCATTTCCAGGGTGCTGTTTCTTTTAAAGGCATAGTGTCTTATCCAAAACCAGGGATCCCCACATGCACGGGAATTGACTCCTACCCCCTTGTAGGTGCTGCTGATCCAAAGGCTGTGGGGATGGCATGCCTGCCCTGGGTTTCTCACCGCTTCTTTTCTTGTGTGCGTCTTTGTGAAGGGAAAATTGATCCTAGTGACCGACCTGGCTTCAGTGACCTTTATGACCCCACAGCAGCCAGCCTGAAGAAGTGAGTAGCAGCAGCAGCTTGTGAAATAGTCTGTAGACATGCAGGAGTTGAGGTGAGGTCTGCAAGCGATAGCAGTGCCTTCAGCTTACAGTGACAAAAAATTATGTACTATGTACTGCTAAGAGTTGGAGAGCCACCAGGAGGGAAAAGCATGGGTACTCAAGTGCATGCACAAATCTGGAGCTGCTGTTACAGATGAGTAATTTGCTTCTCAAATGCTAATAACATCACAGTAGTTTGTAGATCTTGAAAAAGAGCAGGAATGATGCAAGTTTTCTATGTGACTGAGAACAGTGCATGTATACTGACACAGGTCATTATTTTACAGGTAAGAAAAACAATTATTGATCAATTACCTATGCATGACTGAGAATGATGAGCCTTTTATTTGTATTTTAGCAGACAGCAGTGTGTAGTAGGATCCTATAAGTCCTGAGGTTGTGAGAAGATCCCTGTCAAATCAGAGTATGTACTTGTTGCAGTGACTCCTTATCTGCAGATTTTGAGGAGGTTTTTCTGTCTGTTCTTCTTATTTGTGGATTTCAAGTTCGTAGAATGGCTTGGGTTAGAAGGTACCTTAAAGATCAAAGTTTGCCCATCTTACTTTGTTTGAACTGAAATATTGCTTGGTTCATCTGTATGTGGACAAATAAAACCCAATATATATATATACACACAATTTTTAAAAAATATCTTGTTCAAGCTAATATGAATTACAGGTAAACTCAGCTCTTCCCAGCATTTTTGCTTGAGGTCATAACACTTCAAATTATTTTTTTTTAAATTTACCTTTGTTCTGCTTCTTATTCATTCTTATTAGTTACAAAACTACCAAAAAGTTTAGAATAAGGGGTATGCTTCTTAAAAAAGACTAGAAGTGGTCTCATTCCTTCCAGAGTGATACTCTTGGGCAGGAGACAAACAGTATTGATGGACTTGATTTTCAATATTGAGCTTGCACTGGAATAACTTAATATGAGGAATGAGTTCTTTTCTTGATTTACATTAAAAGGGGTCTATAACCCTTGAAGTACAGGAGTGTAATGCTGACCTTGTATAATATACTAAATTTTGTGAAGCTGGCTCAAGATACGCAAGTGTATTAGGTAAGAAATTAGCAAGCAGCAAAGTTATTTTTTTGGCAAGTTATGTTAGTGCATGCACAAATTTCTGGTGGTGTCAATGACACAGTGTACATGTGGGGTTTTTTTGCATTGATTAAAGTAAGTAATAAGTAATTTATACCTTATCTAATATGATGGAGATTCTTGAATACCTTAGAAAAGTTGCTAGGAGTTTGGTGCTCTGAGTGAATTTGGTGGTAAACAGTCAAATACTTTTGATTTTTCTTTTTCTCATTCTTAAATTTTTGTTAAAGCTGACTTTCACCAGTGTTTTTATGATGTGTGCAGTAAGAACACAGGAAAGGAAGAGTCAGTGCAAAGTAAAGTTTTATTGCCATATGCAAGTTTTATTGCATCCTTCATACCTCAAAACAACGTTCATCAGTATTGATAGACTAAGAGTTTGACATTAGGGCTGGGCTGCATTTCTTTGGGGTTCAGTGTATGTGGTGTTCTGCCTTGAGCTCTCATTATTTACTGCTGCGAGGACTGTTGGCTGTCAGATAATTCTGTAGTGTGAGTTACTGTATTTCAATAAAGCTGTGGCCTTGGCCTTTAATCCGGCTACCAGAAATCTTTTTTTTTTCTCTTTGTAGTCTGGAGTGGCATTTGCAATGTAACAAATATTTTAAAGATTTACTTCCTTCTGGCACATAAAAATGTTGCACCAACTTAGTGTTTCTTCTCTTAAAGAAGTATGCATCTTCAAATACCTAATTTTGACTATGAACAAGCAGCCTGGCTAGCTTTACACACCTTAACAGTGGCAGAGCATTAAGGACAGGATGTTCCATTTTACAAAACAGACTTGCTCTTTCTTTCCAGAATGAGCTTTGCATAAAGGAAACTAGCCAAAGTTACTGGAAAAGCAAACATCTCAGTAAATTGGGAAATAGTAATGCTTTTGAATTTTCAAGATATTAATATTTAGTTACAACTGAAATTCTATTAAAGATAAAAATATATGTTTAATTTCTTTCTTATACTGAAAAATATTTTTAAAAATTACTTAAATGCTGCACAACGTTACGTGGGGTTCTAATGTGCAGCTCTGCTGAAGCCTCTGGCACAGAGAAGGGAGGTGCCAGATGCAGAACTTGCTTGAAGTTGAAACTAAATTAAAACACAGAGATGGAGGGGCCTGGCAAGTGGTAGGGCATAGCTCTGCCTTCCATCCACTTGTAAGCAGATCTGGCTGGCTTCCCACTGATAAACATGATGCAAAAATCTGTCGCATCCTGGACTACTGGTACAACCACAGCTGTGGGAGGCATTTAGTTTGTTATTTGCGGTATCTCCTATGAGATTTTCCTATATTTCTCTGCCCATCTTATTCATACCTTACTGTTCAAACTGTTAATTTGTTTAACATTTAGAGCATTAGTAAATGGAAACTTTCACCCAACTTTTATTTTAGGCATTTCAGAAGTTTGCACAGTGATGTCCTCATTTAATATAGTGTGCAATTGACATAGAATGCAATGTATTGTTATGAACAAGCTAATTTATTTGCAGCTAATGAGCAATAAATAAAAATGACTAATTCACAACAGATTTTCCCATAACCAATCATTTGTAAACATTTTCCCAAACATATTACCTACTCAAAAAGTTTCAATCAAAATTTGACTAAATTTCTTTCTTACTGATTTAGGGGGTGCTAGTTAGGAGACTAGGTGGGATGTGAAATATAAGCTCTTTCAATTGGGTTCATGATCCATTTTATTCTCTGATTGAATAGACACAACTTTTAAAATTGGGTATTCTAAATGCTAGTGATTACAAACTCTGCAGTAGGCAAAGCAATTTCCTGTTCTTTACATAGTTCTGTCAGGAAATAAGTTTGCCAGAGCACTGTAAAAAGAAAAAAAATCTGAATATCATAGAAGTGAAGATGAACCACAAAAGTGAACATTTTTCAATGTGTTTGCTGCTTGAGACCAGAAATATAAGAAAATGAAATGACTGCGAGTTATGAAGAATGCTATGGATAAGGATAAGCTACTCTGAGCACTTTCTCAAATACGTTATCTTCCCAAGGATTCTGCATTATTTGTTCCTCTTCTGTCTCCTGTCCAAGCAAACATTTGTAAACTGCTTAAGTCCTTCTCAACAAGGGCATATAACTTTCACTGACACTAATGGTACACACTTGTGCTTAGTGCCAAGAAAATAAGACCTTTGTTAGGGTCAAATTCATTTAATTTCATAAAATAATGTAATTGACCAGTCCAGCGGTCCACTACTGCAATCCAGGACCAAAGTGTCGGAGCTGTACGCCATGTATAGCCTTTCAGAGAATTAGAAAAACCCCTGGGTTGAAAGAGACCCTCAGCTCCTGGCCCTGCACAGCACCATTCCCAAGAATCACACCCTGTGCCTGAGAGCATTGTCTAACTTCTGGAACCCTGCCAGGCTGGTGCTGTGACCACTTCCCTTGGAAGCCTGTTCCAGTGCCCAAACCCTTTCTGGGGGAAGAACCCTTTCCTAGTATTCAATCTAATCTTCCCCTGACACAACTTCAGGCCATTCCCTCGGTCCTGTCACTGGGCACCACAGAGATCAGTGCCTGCCCCTTGTCCTCCCCTCACCAGGAAGCTGTAACTGCATTGAGATCTTCCCTCAGTCTCCTTTCTCCAGTCTGAACAGACTAAGTGCTCTCAACCACTCTGAATGGCTTTCCCTCTAGGCTCTTCACCATCTTTGCAGCTTTCCTTGGGAGGGTTTCTAATACCTTTGTATCTTTTTCATATTGTCACCATTTCTTGAGTGACTTTCAAGTCACTCCTCTTAAAGATCTCATTGAACCTTCACAGCCTTCACAATTCTAGGATTCTATGCTTCCAGTTGCTTGGCCTTATTTGCTAGTCTCTAGAATTTCCATGGCTACCATTTGGCTGGTTTTCCATTTTTTGATTAATTTTCCTGTTGCCTTTTTGGCTGTCAGGTAGTTTGACAGTTTGTGCAGATGTAATATATCCTATGCTTAAGGATGGTAGGGTTTGGGAAAGTGAACTTTATTAAACTTGAAAAATTGGTAGGTAGCTTTCTGTAGGAAGCAAGTGCGTGGCTTGATATGCAGGCAGTGGGCAGTTCTTTAGTGAAACATTCAAAATATCTTAACATTAGCTTTAGTATGCAAAGAAATAAAGTTTAACATAAGTAGAGTTTTACTGAACATGAGCTCTTTACTGATCTTAAACTTGAAGGATGTTGTCAGAAGGTGAAACTGGGTCATGTTGTTATGGATGATGATAAAAAAATTGTATGGAAAAATGGAAATGAAAATTGGAGAGGTTTGGGCACAAAGAGGAATTCCGTTATGAGACAAAGCACTGAGAAAGGAATAATGATAAAAGTGCCTGCACATTGTTCAGTGAATAGGTAAGAGAGCAATAGATGCCCTGGCCTTGTTAGAATAATTTAACTTCTTGCTGTTTAATTGTCACTAGAAGTATTAATAGCATGAGATTTCTTACTAACTACATCTCTGTCAAATGTGAGAAACTCAGGTGCTTCTTTAAAAAATGAATGAAAAATACCTAGCTAAGTAGGGTTGCAGAGCAGAGATTTTGGTGGGGTTTTTTTGTCTGTTGGTTTAAACAATGAATTGTATTTATCCAAGAGTAATTGAGAATTGACCAGACAGCTTACACAGCTGACAGTATTGTCTGTGAAAACTCTTGGAGTACTGGTAAGATTCCTAGCCTACTAGGGGGTGTAGAGCTTGGCTCACCTCAGTGCCACTCAGATGCCTAAGTTAGGACACCAGGCCTCAAAGAGTGACTAAAGAGAAGGCAAGGCTCCTAGTGGAGGCAGGGGACTCCTCTGAAAATGTCTTTCTTTATTAGAAATTCTCATTTGGACACTTTATTTGCTTTCTGAAGAAGTTGTCAATGAATAGTAATTTCTCAGCCATACTTCTCTTTAAATTTTGCTGATGTAAGCAATGTCAGACAACTTGGTTGCTGGAAAAATACACCTTGCTCATGAACATCTGGAAAAAGTCAACATGACTTCTTCAGCAAGCATAGTGTCAACAGGCCTACCTACAGTAATAGAATAAGCATGCCTTATAGGTAATAGAAAAAGAAAATGTGACATAGATTTTGGTAAAATTCTAGTTTCTACTAAAATCTTAGTTTTGACATTTTCTTCAGCTGTTCTGTGATGCACATGATAAAGATGAAATTAGGTTTGGATGATGATTAAGAAAAAAGTAATAATCAGATGGAAAGCCTAGAATTCTAGCAGAGTCTAAACTGATGTCCTAAGCTAAGTTTCAGTGCAGCGGGTGCCTTCAGGGCCCAGTAAAATTTGTCTTCACTGATGTCTTGGGTGGAGAAATGGGAAATTCTTGTTTGGTTTGTAATTGTTAACTTAGAGCTACTTGCAGAAGGGAAGATCTGTGCGCATTTTAAAGCACAGGGCTAGAAATCAAAATTATATTGATAAACTGAAGAAATAACATGTATGCAGTTCACTAAAGGAAAGAGCTAAACAATGCTGAGATTTTAAACACTTGGTGAGAAGATGATCTGGGAGAAAAAGTAACTTAGTCCTGGCAGTTGGTATCAAGCTGGCCTTGAGGCTAAGTATGGGATGTTAATACAAAAAGACTGGGATCATAATTTTGAGTTGTGAAATAGGAATCTTGAATAATGTCTTCTAAAAATAAAAAGTGAAAGTATTTGAAGGGTTTTTTTAACCAAGGAAATCTTAATGATAGGGACATAACCATTATATCATCATATAACCATGTATAAAAATCTTTAAATGTGACAGCCTGGAGCTAGGACAAGGAAATGGAAGAAAACCACAACATCTTTTTCTCACTCATAAAAGTGTATTTGAACACTGTGAAAGGTCAAACAAAATCACTTTTGGGTACATGTAATGGCAACAGCCTCTTGAACTGCTTTAGAAATGCTTCCCAGTCCATGTAATATGTACCATTTCAAACTGGCTCATTTTATTGACTGAAAACATTCTTTTCATAGAAAGAAAATACACCAATGTACATAGCTATGCTTTTCAACAGCTAATAAAGTAAGAATTAAGTTATGTACTGACGTACTCATAATGCTAATTCTGCTCCTAATATTTCACAGTATTTCAATCTTCATATTAGCATTGTAATCTACAGTAATACAGTACTCACATTCTCTATATATATGTACTGAGGCATGTAAGTGGGTACTTGGTGTGTATTAGAAGGGTGTGTTTTCACGTGGGTTTGGGCTTTCATGTGGTGGAGGTGTTTTTTTGGTTTGTTTGGGAGTTTTTTGTTTGTTTTTTGGGGATTTGTTTTGGGTTTGGCTCACCTGTGCACAAAGAAGAAGTCTGTATGACTTCTCTTCAAATTATGGCACAACATGTCTTGGAATATGGTGCTAGAGAACCCTTCTATTTGTTTCCCTTGATTTCAGTGTTCAGGATAAAGTCCTAAAGGCTGCTCTTCCATCTGAGGGTTTTCTTCTCCTTTCAGTTTTGTTATAACATACATGTCTTCTGTTATGTTCTTATTTGTATATATTTGTCTTATGAAATGCTGTGCTCAGATTATTTAGAGTAGATACAAACAGAACGGTTTTGATTTGTGAAAAATGATCATTTGTAAGGGTCTTTAGGACTGAATTAAAAGTATCTTCTCTTTGATAAGAATTGGTGCTCTGGTTTACCACTGTCTGAGGCTTTGGAAAAGATTAAATAAAGCTCAGGATAATGAATAATGGAATTCAAAGACCAGTTGGATCATTCAATCTTTCTGCTTATATACAGTGAATCTCCCAAGTGTATTTTCTACTCTTTGTTCTGTTGTAATTGTCAAAAGCTAGTGGGTTTCTGCCACCTACCAGTCAGGCAATTCTATGGCTTAATACAAAGGTTTTAGGAAGATTTTCCAATGATGCCAAAATACTAGTTTTCCACACATGAATAATCATTTTATGTGGTCCTTTGCAACTACAGCATAATGTTTCCATATATCCATGGAGAATCCATGTGTATTTGGTTAAACTTTAGTTATTTGTATGCCCGCATATGCCAAAGCTAGATGGAGGTCATAGATGGTAAAGGCAGCAAGTTTCTAAAAGTGTCAGGAGATACCTTTGCTAGTTGAATTTTAAACCACTGAAGTTTAAAGCTGTTGGTATAGAAACTCCACTCCCATTTAAATAAGAAATATGTGTTTTTTAATAACTGGAATGTTCAATAATCAATATTAAAAATCAACTCTTATATTTGCCAATCCAAGCAGGTATTACAGGCAGTAAGATCTTTTTGATGACAGCTGAGTAATACTGATGAAATGAAAGCTTCAGCAGTGCTGCCTAGAAAGATGGGTCACTGCCTTCAATCTGTATTTGTTCACTGGCTGGGAAACTGATACCCTCAGGAAGAAGTTTGAATGTGTTAAATGGAAGGGGTAAAAATTTGAGCTGTAAGTTTAGGGGAGGTTTTAAGAATAAGACCAAGTTTTATACTTCTGTTGAATTATATATGAAGTAAAACCCCTTAGACTTCTTGCCTTGAGATTCTAGTCTCACCCTTGGATGGTATCTCCCAACTCTTTCTGCAAAGGCTGAAAAACATAGGCAGGGATTCAGAAATAAGATATGTCTTCATGGAAGATTAGGGCCCGAGCTGTTTTATCCATCATTCTGAAGTACTTCTACCAATAGCTATCATCAGAATTTGCCTCATTTCCAGTATTTTCATGATTCTTTTACTATAGCAGTACCTTCTGCACTGGCTAGATCTCCAAAGCGTCTGCAGAAATCTAGAAACAAAACTTCCTTTTAAGCTTTTGATAGAAACAACAGTGTTTGGACAGTTTTCCATGCAGGAGATTTTGATGTTGTCCTTTTGTATCTTGAATTACATCAAGCACCCACTGATGCAGGCCATGTGGCTCAGCAGAGGCAGTGAGAGCAGAGCCACTGCCTTGGGGAACTGGTGAATTTTACTCACTTGAGGCTGGATCCCAGCTGTTACATCAGCTGTAGTTTCCTGACACTACTCTTGCAACACCACAGTGTAAAAGAAGGGCTGTAAGTTGTGTTTGTTTCAACAGGAAAGAATGAAGTGAAGGATGCCATCGGTGGGTAATGATAGTCCTGGGGTGTGGGTGACATCTGGCACGTTCAGTCCTGTGTGTGTAGTGCTGACACTCTGCAAGGTGGAGCACGTTCACTGGCCTCTGTACACGGGGAAGCAGAAATCCCTGTGCACCTGTCCCTCTTGGATGTGCCTTCCAACACTGAACACAGACTTTTCCTTCCTCTGGGAGATGAACAATTATATAAATAGCAGCTGCATATAGACAATAAAAACCATTTTGGTTTCAGATGCATTTAAGAAAAAGGGAAGGGATAAAACACCAAAAGCAAATATTTTGCTATAGTTTGTATTTTTACAAAAACAAATATTATTTTAAGTTTGTCTTCTACATACAAATGAGAGAAAAACAGTAAAAATATTAAAGGTGTGAGAGATGCTCTTTTTACTGTTAGAGAGGTGAACTGGATTTTCTTACAAGTAAGGTGGAGAAATGCAGCAGCAAGTGAAGAGTTGTGATGTGGTCGATGTTTTTCTTTTTTTGTTTCAGTATTGTTATTGTTGTGAGGAAATTGAACTGATTGTGCAAGTGTACATATAAAAAAGGCAACTGGTGGAAAAGAGACTAGGAAAAGGGGGAAGAGAATATTTGCAGCTATAGAATTAAAAGAATTCTTTCTGTCTTTGTGGCATTGTGCACACATAGAAAAATAATTGTAAGAAATTATTAATTTGAGGTTTCTGTAATAGTAACTTCAAATTATGTGTAGTTTGTCAGTATACATGTGTAACAAGAATATGCCCAGATAATTTGTTGTACTGTGTATTTTAACAAACACAGCCAAAATACACCAAACTTTGTGATTAAAACGTGATAAAGGTTAGTCCATTAAACAACTCATTATTATTTCTTATTTTAAGAGAATAAACCTGTTGAACTGGAAGAAAGCAAATTTGATCTTACTTATCTGGTGGAGGTGTTTGAATTAGTAGCCAATGGCCTTTTAAAGGAATGAATTTACCTAGGAAAAATGATGTCTTTGTTTCTTCTATGCCATGTTAACTCTATGATTTAAGTTGATTTCTTAAAATATCAACAATATTTAGATAAAAGTAGGGGTTTACCCCTTATTCCAGAAAATGCTAGATGCTGCACTGCTACTTGGGTAGCTCATAAAATTAAGCTCATAATACTAGAATTAGTTTTTACATTATTTTGGTTTTAACAAGAAAGTATTTACTGTCTCTTGAAAAATAATTCTGTCTTTTTGTAAATGACAAGTACAGTGCTGTGGATTTTCCCCATGTCCTCCAATGTGAACAGTGGCATTTTGCAGACTTCCTTTTTTTTTACTGCCATTTAAGATGATTACATGGAATGCATGACTGTAGATAAATGGGTCTTATTTTACTTAATTTATTTTGCAATAAATCAAGTATGTAAGGGAAATACGAGTGTGTGGGTTCTCTTGACTAGATCTGTGAAACCCCACTAAATGGCATTGGGGTGCTATCAGTGGGATTGCAGAGGTGCAATTTGAGTATACTTCAGAAGTTTAATAGATGAAGCCAATAATGTCCCAGTGGTCCTTTGAATTTGGCCCCATGAAATTAATTTCCACCTCAGCTTGTACACAGAATAAATTAATTCATACAGACACAGTATTGCTCTTCTACAATCTGTGTAATTGCTTGTTTATACCGGCACCCGGTAGGTCCCTTTATCGCTGAACTTTTGTGCTCTGCAATATTAGCTTGTCTAAGGCTGTAAAATTAAAAGTTACTTAAGGATTTTATTGAGCTGAAGGGATTGTGTTTTTCAGCCGTAGAGGGTTTGTTTACTTAGCAGTGATTCAACCCCACCCAGTTGTAAGGCCAGCCCAAGCTGTTATCACACAATGGGACTTGGTGTTTGACCATAACTGCACGTCTCACTCAACAGGCAATCAGCATTTTAATTAGTGATTAAAGGAAAGTCATTGTACTCTAGCTGCTTTATCACAATAGCCTAATAATTTTGTGTTGAATAAATAGATAATGCAAAAGGGAAACCTCCCCTCATAATGTTGTTGTCATTAAGGGCTCTTTTACTCATTTGTGTACGTATTAAAACACACATGACATGAATAGAGGTAATTATAATTACTGCAGGTTTTTTGGCAGATTAGCTGATATTTTTTTCATTGTAAACCTTTTGCTTTATGATGCCACTCCAGAATGAATGCAGTATTTAAAAGTTCAGATAAAGGTAAGCAGTGGTGGCTCTGGTTCACCAAGCTGTATGGATGTGAATGATTGATTTGCTGTGTGCATCACGGAATTAGGTAACTTGCATCATGACTGTGATGTACTGTGTAATTGATGCAAGCCCTTTCATAGCATTCTGAGATTGAAATCAATATTTATTTGAAGTGCAACAAATGTAATAAGCTGCATTTCTTGTGTAAGCATTGGTCTGGCTCCATTTCTAGTTCAGTTTTGTAGAAGATTGTTCAGAAGAAACTGATACATGTTTTGGTATGGCTAAAGAATTAGTTAAGAGGCTACAAACAAGATACAGAAAACAGTCTCATCTGAAGCTATGAGTGCACAGTTAACACATTCTTTTTATTATGAATGGACTGACAGTTTATTCATGATTTTATTTATTTACTCCTACAAATATTCATCTGCATAACATATATGGCAACTGCATGGCTAAGCTTCACTATGCTTTTGTCTATACTAACAGTGAATATGAGATCCTAAGTAAATAGGTTATTGCAAAATTATAATGCTCTAAATACAGAATTTTATTTATAACAAGGATACATCTTTAATGAATAGGATGACTAGGCATGAAGATTTCACCTCTCTGATTTTCATTTTTTTTTCTTTTGTGCTGACAAGTATTCTAAGTTGTAATGAACTCAACCACTAGTAACTTTGAAAAGAGGGCATGGTAGATAAAGGGACATTGTTGAATAGATTGCTTTGCGTAGTTTGCAAAGGATTTGTACACCCAGCTTTGATTACTTAGTCTTGAGTGTAACACCTATTGTCATCTAAGCTTGCTTTGCTAAGCTGTTAAATTCAGGTGTTGAAGTTCAGAGAGCTGTGAGGGCAGGGACTTTTTGCAGTCCCATTGCTTCATGATGTGCTTTTGAAGTGTTAACAGTTCTCCTCCTGAGTGTCAACACCCACTTCATGCTCTCTTGATACTCATGGTAATCTCACTGCTGATAACTTTGGCATGTTGAAACAACAAGCTCGCCCACACCTGACTCAATAAAAGGAGCTCTGAAATAAATGCAGTTGTAATTTACTACTAGATTCTTTTATAAGTGATGTTAAACCATTTTGCATGTTATATGAGTGAAGTGTGTGTTATGTGAAACATGCAGAAGACAGCCTTCCTGAAGAGGTGTGGATATTTGGTTTGTCTGACCTCTCATACCACTCCTGCCCCCCACACACCTCCTGCCTCACCTGACAGGTGAAGTCCACAGAGGCATTTTGACTTCTTTTTGATGTTGAAGTAGGAATTAACTCCCATTAATTTTTTTTTTCCACAGGTGATTGTTAGTGAAGTTGAGGCAAGAATACTAACACATATTGCTTTATAGAGTTTCTGAAGCAATGCAAATACCTTAAATTTTCAGAGCAGAGAGAAAATTAAATATTTGCTGTACAGACTGGGTGGCCAGCATGAAAAATATGAACAGTGATGGAGACAAAGGCGCAAAAAGTCCAGCTAGACTGGATATAGCAAAGGGGATTTTTACCTCCACCTATATAGATGTAGAAATGTTGGCTCATACTTACACTTTATTTCAGTAACTGAAGTTTTTCAAGATTTCAATAGAGAGAATGCCTAGACTTCCTTCCTACTTTGTTCCATGGCAACATACAACTTCTGTTTGTGTACACACCAAAAAAAGGGTTGAGCTGCACTTTATTTTTCAGGGAAAATAAAAGTTCAACAAATCTGAGATCTTTATAAATTTTTTTCAACCTAAATAACATTACTCATAGAATAGAGTCATAGAGTTTAAGGATTGGAATAAACATTAAGGATCATCTGATCCCAACTTCCCCTGGCATGGGCAGGGACACCTCCCACTAGACCAGGTTGATCTCATTAAACCACCTTATCCAACCTAGCTTTAAATAATGCCAGAGTTGAGTCATCTACCAACCTTTCTGGAAACCTGTTCCAATGTTTCACTACCCTTACAGGGAAGACGTTCTTCCAAATATCAAACCTAAATTTCTCCTCTTTTTCTCGTGAGCCATTACTCCTTGTCCTATCACTACAGCTCCTAATGCAGAGACCCTCTTGGCTTTCCTGTAGGTCCCTTTCAGGTACTGGGAAGTTGCTATGAGATGTCCATGCAACCTTTCTTCTTCAATCTTGATGGCACCAGCTTTCTCAGCCTGTCTCCAGGCTACAGGTGCTCCAGTCCTCTTTTCAGCTTCATGGCCCTCTTGTAAACTTGCTTCAGCAGTACCGTGTCCTTAGGGTGGTGGCACTGCACCTGCACCCCGTGCTTCAGGGGGGGTCTCAGCAGAGCAGAGGGGCAGAGTCCCCTCCCTCTCCCTGTTGGCCACACTGCTTTGAATCCAGGCCAGGATGGGTTTGGCTTTCTGGGCTGTGAGTGGACGTTGCCAAATCATTTTGAATTTTTGTGAACCGCCACCCCCAGTCCTTTGCACGGCTGCTCTCAGTCCCTTCTCTGCTCAGCCTTCAGGTGTGCCACAGGTTGCTGTGACCCCAGTGTAGGACTCTGTGCTTTGCTGGTCTTGAGATTGGTATTGGCCCTACTCGCAAGCCTGTCAAGGACCCTCTGAACCCTTCAAATTTCAAATATTTTTGTAATATTTAGCTTTATAGGCAAGAGGTATGTGGAATAGATGAGGTACCAGTGCTAGGAGTTGCAAAGTGAGTCATAATCCCCCTTTCTCATAGGTTTGCATCCACAACAACCTATGAATGTATAAATTCTTATGGTACATGTCAAGCCCACACTTGGGGGTGCTCCCATAATTACAGTACTGTTGAAATGTTACACCCAAATAACAGTATCTAACAATATTCATGAGGTTAGCCACATAGCAGTATATCAAGTGATTAGTAGCTTCCATAGTAATACCTTACAGCCATCCAATATAGAATATTTGGGGTATGAATCTGAGTCTTAGTTGTCAACTTGAACAAAAGCAGCTTAATTAAGAATCTTTATCTTTTCAGCTACAAGACATCAAGTCATCGAAATATGTGCATTCTAACCCCAATTAATTTTGTTTTTTTCGCATTTCCTTCAGTCTGTTCTGTGTCAGGTTTGACCAGAAGTCCATAGGACTGACAGTGCCAGAGACCTCCCATTTGCTGGGCTGGCAGCCTCCAACGTGGCCCCCAGACATGCTCTGGTCTGGACACTATCAATGCTATGGAACCCCCAGACTGCTTCCTACCATAATTGGCAGGAAGCAGTCTGGGGGTTTTGGAACGAGATCTACTTGTGGTGATCACTTCAGATGTAAATGTTAGGGCATCAAAATAAATTCAGGGTAGCTGAGTCATGATATTAGCATTACTATTTAATTCAAAGATGGGTTCTGACCTAACTGGAACTGGATTTCTTTCTTTTAATATGAAGTGCTAGGAGATCTTACATAAAGTATTTTAGCTGATTAGCTAAAATCATTAGCTGTACTTTTTCAGGTTGCTAGTGAACATGTTTTTCTGACTTCTGTTGCTGAGGGGGTTAGCATTACCAGTTATTTACAATCATATCATCTTTCCTAAAACATTAGAATGATGCTCTGTGAGACCCAATCAGTTATATGCATTTGGAATGATAGGTAAGTTAAGGCATTTTTAGTGAGAGGATTCATACACAGAATGATATTGGTCCATTTTGGTGTCATGGCCAATATCTCTCTTGCTGAAAAAAGAACTGGAAGAATGGGAAAAAATATGTCAAGTTCTATATGGAAGTACAAAACCAGACTTGAAGCCATTCAATTTTTACTTGCTATCCAACTTTTCTTTGTTTCTCTTATAACTATAGAAAACATTCCAAGAAAAAAAAAAGCCAAGTTTCCTGTGAATGATGCCCATAAATGGAAGTGCAGTTGTATGTCAGACTTTACATGGTCCTTGTTAGTAAAACAGTGATGGGTGGAGATTTTTTCATGTGTAATAGCAGGGCTAAGATACAGTGGTCACTACTACTTCCACAAAAGCTTAATTTTAAAATACATTCTAAAAACCCAAAAACTGTGTGGTGCTGTTGTGATTCCTGATATCAATTTGTGATAGCAGCTGGGTGCTCCATCAGCTCTGCTGTCTCTGTCTTCCCAGTCTCCCCTTTAGCTGAAGCAATGCCCGGTGAGTTGATTGAATCAGGAGGAAAATAAGAGCACTGCAGGGAAAGGTGGGCTTTTATTCCAGACTGGGAGGACAGAATTGCCCTGGAAGCAGGTAATACTGAGAAGATAGACGCTGTGTGATTATGAGTCAGAGACAAGGATGCTGAGGGAGGAAATGGAGGCCGTGTCTTTGTGCTGTGCATCTCCATGATGAAGACCCCAGGCACAGATCCTATAAAGCTGACAACCAAGTCAGCTTTCCAGAGCAATCAGATTGTAAACTAGAAAGTCAAAGGGTGAAAGATTCCTGGTAGGATGCTCAGTCCCCTGACTCTCCACTGACTTTTTTTCCCCAGCCTGGTAAACTATCATATGACAGTTACTCTATTCATTTAGTAGTTCATATTCATATTGCTTGAAGGCTATGAAATATCTCTGTGTTGCAGAGAGCAGTTGCACATCTGGAAGAGCTTTTAGTGTTGGTGTATTTACTCGCAGTCTGAGCCTCAGCTATCTCCCTCATGAACAGTGTGACAAGCTCATTTTATTAAAGAAAAAATAAAATTGGCATGAAGCTTGACATGGTATTTATAATGACTGTTAGCCAAACTGTTGCAGAATTGCATATATTTCTCTGCTATGTTCTTTTGGCTTGATGTAATAAGCAACTTCTCCTGCAACGCTGTCTAAATAAAGCCAAGTCCTTTCTACTGTTGTTATTAATACTATGCTAGCTGTATTATGTGATGTTATGTGTGCACAGTCAATACCTGTGTGAGCAGTGTGGGTGTTACATCATGCAGCTTTCCTAAGAATGGAATTGCTAAGCTGGTTGTTCAGATAGGTTTTCCAATAGCTGTTTTGTATGCTTAGTACTGTAATCACTTCTGGCAGATGGCAATAAATATGTGATACTCATACTCTTTATAATACCTCTAAAATTAGTTTAATAGTAACTTCATGCTTGGATCAAATACTATTATGACAGTTCTTGGCATCATGAGTCAAATATCACTCTTCATTCCTGTCTGCTGGAATGAGAACGCCTGTTTGGAGGGAAGGTTCATTGTCTTCTTTTTTTCTTTAGAGTCACTCTCATGTGACTTGGGTGTCTCTGAAATGATGACCTCTTTCCTCTGCAAATATCACTGAAGAGCAGGGTTATAAACTCCTGTGGTCCCTCCTTCCTGTTTGTGGTGTTCCTCCTGTTGTATATTCCTGCTGAGATTAAGCACTGTGGCAACATGCCTGTCTGTTTTGGGGAACCTGCTAGTTTGGGAATGGGGTGTTCATTGTGATGTGTTCCCTGCCTTCCTTCCTAAATAGTAAATGGATAAAGGCTAACTAGTTGACTTAGCCCGTTTATGCTGAGTTTCAGCTCTTCTATTATTGAGTTGAACCATCTTGGCTGACAAGTGGCTGTGCTTGATGTGATGCAAGATCAGTTTTCTTCAGCTTCTTAGTTAGTTTTTGATATCTTCCTTTTAGTGTACAATCATATTGACAGAAAACCCATGATAATTTTGATACTATAAGAATTTTATTGAAAACAGAATAAGATATTGAGAACATTTAAGCCATGGAAATAGCACAATGATTATGTTTTTAATAAGGCAGCATTATTGATGTCAAGTTAAAAGGCAGTATACATTTTCATGCATTGGATTTTGTAGCAATCTGTGCATATTAGCAGTTCCCAATCCTTTTGCAAACATGCAGATTCCCAGCAGTCCTTTCCCATTGCAGTTATTAATGCAGCTGCTATTTATCACTAGTGCTATTATCCAGAAGTATCAACAGTTAATCAACATGTTATCCTCCTAAACTTGAAAGCACATTTTAATAACAAAAACAGATCTATAATGCTGTAAAATTCATAAGTTGGTTATAGAACATGTAATACAATAAGATGTTGGGCTTTTCTAAACTAACATAAATGTTCTAGTCAATTGTACTTGTCATAAAAGTGTTATTAACTAGCTTTGGGTTACTACTATTCTGGAAAAAAAAGTTAGAAGATCTACTTGGAAATTAGGATCCTCTCTACTTAAATGGCTAAGCCACAAATGAAAATACAGCCATGCTCATGTGGAGCTGACATAATGTTAGTTAGGGTTTCATGTTACATCTCCTCTTCCTTGTCCTAAGACACAGATGCAAAACTGTTTTAAAACTAAATGTTTACAATATAGAAAACATGTGGTAGAATATAAGTGTACATCTGAACAAGTCCTTGTATTTATATATTCATTTTAATGAGTTTGAAATTATTTACTCACATTGTGTACACTTTGTTGGGGTTGAACCAGTCTGAAGGATTCCTTTTATTAAATTGTTAGTATGTCATCACTGTAGCTTATCTGAAAATGCTTCTTGTCCCTTAAATCCAGAAGTCACTGTTTCTTCAAATGAAGTTTGCATTTTTTGACATGCTGCCAAAACCAGTAAAGTCTTACTATATATGTTCTGCACAAACACCTTTCACATCTGAATTTTCACTCTTTTATAAAATATATTGTACCTGTGCTTGTAGAACCTTCTCTAATCCTCTAGTTTCTCATTTTACACAGAGAGGTTTCTTGCCATGAACACCCTGGCTAGAATAACACTTTCAAAATTTCGTAATTATTATTATACTGTAAAGTGTCAAATAACATTATTTTTGGCAGGCAGTAATGCAATTATCTTTTTAATTAGGTTTTATAACTTTATAACATAGAGTTTAATTATCTGAGAACTAGAACTGCAAGAGCATACCCCTTTGTTACTCATTTATTTTGGTGTAAAACTGCGTGTTGACAATCTTACCTAGTGTAGTTTTAGTGGGGTTATTTAGTTTGTTGGAGGTTTTTTTTGGGTTTTGTTTGTTGGTTTGTTTGATATTTTAGCTTGAATAGAGCTACAGAAGAAGCTCTTGAAGGAACTTGTAATTCATGGGGTATTTTTAATGGCAAGTGCACAGTTTCATTTTTGAGCCCTTGTGGATGTACATGGAGTAGATGGTGGGTCTACTTCTTTGAGTTAGTTTCATACATATACATTTTGATGTAGCAGTATTTAGTGTTTCACTAATCAAAACAGACTGACCACATCAAATTGGCCCGCTGCACAGACTTGGAGAGAAAACAGTGCAGTAAGGAGAAATGAGAAAAACATCTGTATATTGAGTAGTCATTGTGTGCATGTGGGCATCACACGCTTTTCTAACTAGACATCTTTCATATAGAACATGTAACTTGTTACAACTCATTTTTGATGTTTTTTATTGTGCTGTATTACAAATACACCACTGTTCAGGATTTCTGAAAGCTGTGCCAAATTTGTGCCAACTGTGCCTTCTCTTCAAGTGGTCTTAACTTATATAGCCTTTCAAGTGTGCTTGATAAATGAAAGTCTGAAATAATGTTTGTACTGAAACTTAAAAATATGCATATGGTAAAGCTAGTCAGAAGTAAGGAGTTGAACCAGCACATCGGTTTTCCGTCATTCAACCAAAGACACAAAGATGATTGAATTCAGTCTTAAATTTTATAGAACTAAATTTAATGGTGAGCACAATCACACTCTGTGGTGATTGTTTTCAGTGCTGCTTTATTAAGTTATGTGATGGCAGGGGTTCAAACTGCAGAGATTGTTGAAATGGTAGATTTAGAGACTATATTAGAATGCTTGTCAGTAACAAGTATATGGGTTTTCAAAGCCTAGAGATTTTTACCTAGATATTGCTGCAGCTTCTGATTTTTATTTAAATAGTCTGAAGGTTTTAGACTTAATACCCTGCTTTTAAAAAATGTTTTAAAATCTTGTTTTATTCCCCAAAGATTTGTTTTCTGCTGTTGCGATTACATGATGACAGCTAGCTGGCTTTTAAAATTGATCAGGAAGTATTTTGGCAGTCATTCAGTGTTGTAATAGCACTTTAATGGATATGAGCTATTCACCCAGATCAGACTCAATGTCAAAACAGGCGAAAATACAGCTGTCACTCTGGACAAGAAGTTGCATATATGCAAGCAGCTGCTAATAATACTGGAAGGGAAGCCTTATAATAATGCTTTAAAGGTGCATGTGTGCATATGCATGCATACTGCTTCTACATGTGTAGACATCTCATAATAAATATGCCAGAGACCTTAGTTTCTGGTCATGACTGCACTTTGAAAAAAAAAAAAAAGAGAAAAATGAAATATATACTCTGACCTTTGAGGAAGTTGTGATAAGTTCATTATGTGCTGGTGGGCTCTCAGGTTTTTTTGAAGTAAGAACCTCTGAATGACATGTTGCTAATAATGTGGTGTAAATTTTCTGTTTTAACAGAATGATGACTGTTGTGAGTCCTTACTTAATGCATATGTGTTTTGATGTGGACTTCAGCAGGACTTTGTCCATGTGTGGAGAACAAGAGGATAGCTATAGAAATTCAGTGGCTTTTTAAAGGCAATTTTCTGTTAGAAATTTAATATCAGTACCTTAACGCTCACATGTATGTTTGCATCTCCCTTGTTTTTAGTACTTTTGTTTCCTTTGTGTGTGACCTAAGGTTTGAACGGGTTGCATATATAGTTTAAGATCCTTTGATGTTAGAGAGGTAATTGAATAGTCTTTGTGTGGACAAATGCATTCATACTTTGCTATTGAGAGAAGAATATAAAGTTATATGTAGAGCTGATGTTTGATGTAAATGGAAACCGATTTCCAGGCATGATATGTATTCTATTTGTAATTTTATGGCAGAGATAAGTAAATGTAGAGTACAGAAATGCTTTTTTGTTTGACTAAATAAGAAAGTTACGAAACAGCAAGATTGGGTGTGTCTTCTGCCCTCCTTTAAAATACAGTAGCATGTATCCTGTTTAATACAGACTATTGCAGAAGCTAATTGGATAGCATGCTGCTAATGATGGTGGTTTTGCTTGGTTTTTCTACTTTTGCTTGTTTTAGTGAATCTGGTGGCTTAATTTCCTCTTTTAAGGTGATTTTTTTCCCATAGAATTTTAACTTGATGAATTTCCCAGTGTTAGAAATATGAGAGAATTGGGATACGCAGACTTACAAGAAATTGAGGATGTCCTTAGAGTATGTTAAATTTGTTCACATAGCTCCCTAAGCTAAAGGGACAAATTCAGATGTTACAAGAAAATATTTTGAGTAGGCCATAAAATATTAAGTCATTTATATTGTGCTTGTATATAAATGTAGAGATTCTATAATGAAGTTTGAGAGCTAAAAATAATATGCATACAATTTTGTTCCTGAGCTTTTTCTTTTTTGAGACACACTGAACCTACAGACACAAAGCCATTCCACAAGTGTGAGGAGGATAAAATTTGTCAAGAACTTGAGGATTAACTCTCCTTTTGTATGGCTTAGAGGCATAGGAAGGACTCTGAACAGGCCAGTCAAGCAGTCCATGATAAGAAGGGAAGTCTCTGCCTTGGCTGAGATAACTAAGACAGGGCTGTCCTTGGGAATAGCAAGCAGAGGAATGTGTGTTGACTTGGATTGTAAGAGCCCTGAGAGAAGGAAGAGTAGGGTAGTTCATATGCTGTTCTTGTTGGGTGAAATGCTTTTGGTTTTGTGTGATTTCAAACCTACAGTGAAAATGAGACATTAGGTAGTGTTACAGGTTGTGGGCATATCAGCAGTACTTACTTGATAGATCTACATTCCTCTTTAGATGTATAGGTCTGTATTAGACCTGAAATTCTGCCCATATAAATGGAATAAGGTCATGTTCTGTATGAGCAAATCTCTATCGTGTATTCCTTGCTGTAACTGAAAGCTAGACATCTTTGCCTCATTTTGTAACCTTCTCCGGGAAAAAGGAGTTATATGCAAGCTCATGTATTCCTCTTGGATGGCTGGGTTTTCCAAAAATGCTGAGTTTAAGTCTTTACAAAGTACAGCTCAGGAATTGTATTGTTTTGGCTATTTAAAATAGAAGTCTCTTGACTCTGAAATTAAGGGTGTAGTAGTTACTCGTGGATGCTTTGGGTTTCTTTACTGTTTAGTTTTTGGTTTTGAAGTCAAACTGAATCAGGACAACAATTCTCATTGCAACACTAACCAGAAAGAATGTTTTCCTACCTGCAAATTTCTTCCCCCCACCCCCCCCCCCGCCCTCCACAATCATGTGTCCCCCTCCAAAACTGAAAACTTACTTTCTTGAAAAATAATGTGTGCTGTTCCTCTCTGCAATGCATCTTTTCTACTGCTTTGCTTCTTCTGGGCGAGATTTACAGCGCCTGTATCTGCTCAGCACATTGAGGAGAAAACACACACCCCTGAGCTCTTTTGCTGTACTGGCTTTTGGAGCTGGTTCCCACCATGGTAACCACATATGGCTGTGGAACTGGGATTATGGCAGACTTGCAGCACAGACATCTAATGACTTGCTGTGCCTGGTATAAATTGCTCAAACAGCATCCTTCCAGGTTTTCCTCTCAGGGGAGAAAATGCTTTAAAGAATGACCTTCGTCTGCCCCAGCATGTCAACCTGGAAAGTTTCTATTTGCTATTGAATTCTCGACAAGTAATAGGCAGTACTTAAACCTACTTAGGACATAAAATGTAGAAGACATGCTGCTTTTTTCTTTTAAACAGCATTGTTTTCTTTATTATTACGTAAAAAGTACATTGCTTGCCTTTCAGAATTTTCTTGCCTTCTGCCAAGGGATCACAAAAACCATTTTGTTTTGACACGTCTTCCAAACTAGAAGACCTAAACTATCTGTTCCAAAACCATTGTTCTCAACCTTCTCATCCTTGAATTATACATTATTAAAGTGTTCATTCCCTCAGAATTGGGAGGACTAGTAGTACTCTTTATGCTTTCAATAAATGACAATACTAAAAATATTCATTATCATACAGTCCTTTTTCTGAAACATAAAGTCCATGAGTGTTTTGCTCTAACAGAATACTAGTTCATTTTCAGTCATCCTAAAGCAGATAGCAATTGCAACATTGTGATCAGTTTTTCTGATATTGGTTCTGAACCAAGTCTTGCTACTTGTACTTGGTGGAAATCTCAGAAGTTTATTACTTTGGTGTTTTTTAGTGCAAATAAATTATTATTAAGATACAGGGGACAAAATGTTATCAAAGGTCAGAAAGAACACATATTGGTAGTTTTCCCTTTTTAAATTGAGAATGATAATGTGGAATTATGGTTAATTACACGCACTCCTTAAATAATCCTCCACAGAGAGTTCAAACTGTCAGCCTGCAGAGTTCTTTCCAGGGCTGGGGCTTCTTACATGTGAACCTAAGGTGGGGGCTGCTTTGGGTGACAGTTTCTGTGGGAGTTTTGTGGACTTCAGTATGTTTAGTTCAGTTCTGACTTTTCAACGATCTTCTTATGGCTACATAGAGGAAAGAAAACAGACCCCAGTGAAGCTGAAGAAGGTAATTAAATAAATGAACCAAACCTGATTTTTGCCATGCTTTTGAATGAGTAACATTTGAGAGGTTTCAAAGTGTCATCTTTGGAGATTTTCTTTCTTGGGCAAATGGTTAGTAGAAAAATAATTTGTGAACTTTTAAAAAAATTACTTGTTGTTTATGGCATTGAGGGGGATTCTTTAATTTTCAAACGAATGGGGTGAGATATTTTTGTATAACTGAGATATGTTTGGTGTTGGTTTCCTTGTTTTAAAAAACAAAACACCACACAGAACACAAGCAAAAATGGTGTGGATTAATATACAGTGTTGTAAAGGATGCTTCTAGCACATTTACTTCTTGGCTAGGGATTAAGTCAACTGTGCAGAAGCTCACTGTGTTTTAGGTCAATCTGTGAAAATGCCTAGTGTAGAACTGAAAGTTTCTATTCACACCATTTACTCCAAATATTGTAGTTTGGATGAGATTGTTGCTGAAGTGGCTGAATGTTTTGGTAAAAGCATCTAACAAGTAGAAGATGCAATTTAATGCTTTGCACTTGATTGAGTATAGTTTTTTTGAGTTTGTTTTTTCCATATAGAAAGTAAATGGTGGTGCGGTTTACTTGGAACACACCCACCTGCCAGGCTCACTTTGCTTAAAAGCATGTATATTGTGTCTATAAACGCTTTAGGTTTTTTGTTATGGGGTTTATGTAGATCTTTTAGTTTTTGCATTACTTTTTTTTCCATTATCCAGAGAGGGGTTAGTATTAATTAACACATACGCAATATGACCATTTATCATGTTCATTGCAAGCGTCTAAGGCTGATTTTTTTACACTCAGTAAATATTAAAAAAAAATATATATATGAGAGGTTAGAGAGACTCTTGAAGTTTAATTTGTCTATTTACCACTGCTATTCCCTGAGGCCTGTATTTTATGCACACACCTTTCCAGAGCATGCTCTATCACCACGCGAGGGTCCCAGGGAGAGATGAGACATGGACACAGATGTGAGTTCCATCAGGGTCAGGAAAGGAAGGCCCCTTTATTTACACAACGGGCACCTTTATACATTTGCTATGAAGCCTGTGGATTGGAGAATGGAGTTTCCACCTTCCAACCACATTCGTCAAGGGGACTGTCACTCAGTCTTGTTTGTCCCAGCATGGAATGCAAAGCAATGGCTATGTTCCATAAACACAGCTACTGTTTACATTAACACAGCCTGAGAAGCTACAGTCTTTTCCTCTAATATGAAGCTCAGGCAGCTAGGAGAAACCTCATGGTAACATCGCTCTACTGCTAATTGAACTTAACCCAAGCCCCTTTGCTTTTCTCTCTTTTTTCTAATTCCCATTCCTCACACTCTTGAAGAGGAAAAAGAAAATACTCAGATTTCACATCTCTTTGAATCTTTAGTGAACTTTTTTTGACAGCACAGGTCACTTCAGTTAATGAGGTAATTGAGGACTTGGTGGGAATGATAGAATATTGTGCCAGTATTGAAAAATTCAGAATCTAGACCTTTGGAAGAATGCAACAGTTTGCCCAGCCCACAGCCACACTAGCCATTCCAGCTGATGGTTGGTGCTCCTGCCTCATGTTTCCCCAGCCATGGAGTGTGTGGTGTACCTGGTACAGCTTCTGGTGCTGTGTTCTGAGGAACCCCCACTGCAGCGCTGCATCACCTGATGTATTCTTTCCTGAGCAAGGAACATCAGCACCAATGCATGGCACAAACCTTTCAGTGGCATGTGCAAGGCTTGGGCTTAACTTAACTGCAATGAAAGCAAGACCCACAGCTGTACAATTTTCCCTGTGTGTCAGCTGATGCATCCCAGAGAAGCAAAACTGTTGTGTTAATGTTCAGGGGAATGTGAGGGTGTGTAAAACAGGGGCACTTACGCCACTGAATTTCAGATAGTACTGAATTTCAGATTAGGCTTGGAGTTGGAATTCTGCCTGGCAATCACCGTGGACTATTGTGCATTAGTGTTTTGTGTAACTACTTGGGATTTATATTCTGTTCCATGTGGGTGGCTTGCAAGCTGTTTTCAAACTGCTTATTAGAATAGATTCATCTACAGTGGTCTTAATGGTTTATTCTTTTGCTAAGATCCTTGTCCATTAAAAAATAGCAATTGTCTGTCCAGCTGTAAATGGAAAAATAACTATATTTTTTGCTGATGCTGTCTGGAAGTCCAGTAACAAGTATGAGATAAAGAGATCTTAATGCTAACATTGCCCCTTTTTAATGGGAAGAGGTAGTTCTGGATACCAGCATCATGAAGAGAGACGTCTGTCCCCTTGGCCTTTGAAACCGTGAAACTGTGTCTGCAGCTACTCTACTCTTCATGGTCTTTAGGAGACAATTGTCAGCATCACAATGCTTCTGGATGTTCCTGAGAGGAGCCATCACAGGCAGTTTAGCCATACACCACATATCAGAGGAGGAAGAATCTCATGATGCCTGGTGTCAGCAAGAGTCTGTACATCAAATAGCATTAGTGGGTCTTGACTTTGTCTGTAGCCAGCAGGTGCTAATCCACTGAAGCCTCACTCAAGCCTGTGAGAATTTCTATACATTTATATAGCACAGCATCAAGTTTTCTGTACATTTCTACAGCACAGCATCATCAAAGCTGACAAATGATTTAGAAGTGTACTCATGGAATTTCACAGTTAACAGCAAGTTAATGATATTTCCTTGTGGATCATGGAGTACCTGACTGCTGCCATCACTTTGGTTTGTTAACATTTTACACTGTTTGAATTTTTTTCTCTTTTTGTGCACTGCAGCCTCAGCTGTTTTGTGGCAGGCCTGTAGTGCACACACACACTCTCTTGTCTCTCTCTCTTTCTCTCTCTTTCTCTCTCTGTCTCTCTCTCTCTGCACAGCCACCTTTTGCCCTCCTCAGTCTTAGTGAGGGGCCCGTCTGGGCAGCTCCAGCATGTAGCAGAGAGGAACATCTGGCCCTTTGTGATTGGAAACTTGCTGGGTAACTGATTCCTTATGCAGAATTAAGGATGCTGAAATAGACCCTGATGACAGCAAAGCTTTCATGAGAGGGTTCAAGAAGTTGACATTGATGCCTTAGAACAGTTGAAAAGAAATAATGACGTGGAAGTGAACTAATATAAATAATTTAATAGGAAATCTCTGTGCAGTCTCAAATATAGTCCTTTTTTGTTCTGAAATATGTCAATGTCTGGCTATTTTGCTGGTGTTATGGAGCCAATATAAAGATCTAGAAAAGTTGTAAAATATTGTCACAAGCAGAAGAGCAGTGTCAGCGTTTAAAGAGGAGCAGTTTTTCAGAGAGCAAATTATGCAAAGTAAGATCAGAGGAGGGAGGGAGCACTTTATCCATAAAAATCTTAGCATTTGACCATTACCCTGTATGTGAACTGAACAGTTTAGAAGTTTACAATTTTACAGCATTCTGGGCAAAAGTAATGGAAATGAAGTTCCTCAGTGTTGTAAAAAAATTGGAACAAGGCTAGCCTGTTATCCAATTAACTTGAGAAATATCCCTCTATTTGGAGTTAATGCTTTCCTCATTGGAATGGATATTTTTATTTTCTATTTATATATTTATTAAAAAAGGAGTTGGAGCAGAAGTTGGCCATTATTACTAGGTGATGAAGTATGAATAATCATCAGCACTCCTCTACAAAACAGTTAGGGATAGCTGCTAATATCCTTTGCTGGAGTAATCAGGGTCATTTGGAATATCAATTTATATTAGCATATAAAATGAAAATAAAATACAGTTATCCACCACTTTTTAGTATGTTTATTATACAGATTCATTTAAAATATTTTTTTCAGGCATTTTATTCTCTTTGCAGTGAGCGTGCCTTTGTGTGTGCGTAGCTGGGAGGTTTGTGTGAACAGACTTTCTGTCCTTTAGTTTTTGAAGCCTTTTGGCTTAGTTTGATGTGACTTAATGATGTTTTAATAAAATAGAATATCACAAAGTTGTCTTCAGCAGTATGACTATTGGAACAAAGTAGAGTTTCTGGAGTGGACTTAACCTGTAACAGTTTTCTGGGTTTAAGACAAGATTTGGATATACTAATGTGGGAGGCAGTAGACTTAATCTTATATAGGCTTTGGTGGCAGGTTTTCTTTGAGGTTGTGTTTTAGTTTAGTTTAGTTTTGTTTTTTTCCCCAGGAGTCCTCTTCTGCTATCTGATTGCAGTGTAATTTCCATTGTATTCAGTCTGCTATAGAAATACTTAATGTCAGGAAGGAGATATTTACTGGAATACACAAGTCCAGAATTCATCATGATTCAGTGTGAAATCCGCTCACCCTTTGCTCCCCGCCCCCTCTTGAATTGGAATGAAATGTGCCTTAAACTGAAGTGAAATACATCACATGCAGCAACAGTGGGCCCTGGCTTCGCCTCTATTCCTGGTGTGAAATCGATACACTATCTTTCCTCCTGACCTGTTCTGTGACCTCCATTGCAGCTTTCATGCTGAACAGCAATTGCTTTGAACAGTCTGGGTCTGCCACAGCTCACAAATGATTCTCAGCTTCTGTCTAAAACTGGTGCTGATAACAAAGGCTCGATTTTAAATAATGCCGTTATAGTCATCTTCTAATTATGAATTACATGAAGTGCATGGTCTTCTATTATTAAACACTTTCAGCAGCATGTACGGTGTCTGCAGCCAGAATAACTCCTCACTGAGAATACAGAGGAGGTCCTAAATGTAGCTGATAAAGTTTATTTTGGTACTGAAGAGGAGAAATGTGGGAAATTATTAAGCATTTTCAAGTGGCAATACATTTTCCTTTGACTTTATCATTGACTAATATAGCACTTTTTTATTAATATTTGATTTTTCAAAGGTAAAAACATATTAGCTAATGCCTACATTTAAAGTGAGGACACTTTTCTTGAAACAAAATATTTTAAAGCTGTTGCAAAACTAAACAAACCCCAGTGCTTTGCTTAAAAATAAAAAAAAATCAAAACAGAAGGAAAATGCATTCTCTGTTCCTGATTGCTAACTAACAGGGATTCATGAAATATCAGGATTTTGAAGATTTATTTATTTATTTTTGAGTGTGATTTACTGGAGGATTACTGAAAGCAAAGCCAAATTGAAGATATAATGGGCATTTATGCTTGCACCAAGAAGTCTATTGTGCTATTAGCTAGATTACTTTAATAGCCTTTACTGGCTTTGAAATCAAGAAACTGCGTGAACTGCTTGATAAGCCTTCATTCTTCCAAAATTTTGTGGTAGGAAATAGGATATCAATGGATTTCTATTATAAAATAAATGTCTCTTAATGGAGCATTCCTCTACCATTCTTCTCCCTGCCCAGGCCTCCCCCCACCCAAAAAAAAAAACCAAAAAAAGGGGACTCTAGTAATTTTGCTATCATGATTGAAGTAAAAATCAACTTGCAACATAATGTGGTTTACAAAGCAATGCTAAACCTTGTAATGATAAATGGACTTCCTGGAATTCACTTAGTTATGAAACTGTTAGCAATATTCTTTATTCTTTTATTAATTTCATTGCAATCTCTATACATATTAACAATACTTAGCCATATAAATAATCCTTTTATTGCTCCTTCATGTATTCATTCTGGCTGTTACCAGCTTAGATTTCTTACTTTGTCAGAGTCTGGGGAACAAGAGCTATGTAGTAATGCAGTGTGTATAACAGAACCATAAGAGTGGTGTAAAACTCACCACATTTCCAAAACATCATCACATCATTATTATGTAGAGACTGAAGACATACTTATTGATGCAGTATCACTGTCCAGTAGTAGTATTAAAAAACACCAAACAACAGCAACAAAAGCTCCTTTAAGAATTCTTTTAAAACATGCTGAAGTGGCCTCACACGAATCAGGTAAGTGGGAATGAAAAGTAAAATAAATAGGTGGTGCTGCTGAGAAGATTTTTTTTTTAATTCTTTCTGCCTTCTTAAAAAGTTGAAACACTTTCTAAAAAATAAAGAAACACTTGTACTGCCTTCTCTGAGACTTTCAGTGCCACCAGCTGTTTTCTCCCCATTAATACATTTAGATTGCCTTATGCTTTTACTCCTTGTTCACGAAGAGGTGTATCTCAATAAAGATGCCCTTCAGGACAGGTTCACTGCCAGCAATAGGCAGTGAGGAGTTGATATATTTGAGTACTAGTTCCTGGGACCATTTTTTTAACTTCAGCATCATCCTTTTTGACTGCTCTCTGATACCTGTGGTTTCCTGTACAACTTAACGCATAAAATCATTAATTTTAGACTGATCTGGTTTGATCTGATCTGGTTTTTAAAAGTAATTTAAAACTTGTGTTATACTCTAAATGTGGATGAAGTGATATAATGCTATACATACAGCTCTGCCCAATATTGAAGAAATAGGTGTGTGTGTAGTAGTGTAGTTGCAAGGAATAAAATACATGTTCTTTTATCTGCAAATAAGCACAAACTCATATGGCTGCTTACAGTGTTGCATAAAAATAACATTTACATATTTTTGATGAAAATTGCAGTGGCAAGACAAGAGGAAGAATTTTTGTCACTTATGAGTCAATTCCTGTTCAGATGTGTGTGTGTGAATGGTGCGTGTGCGCATTTCTGCACACGTAGTGCTACAAGCGCAAGTTCAACATCTGGAAAAGCTTAGTCTCCAAGTAAGCAAAGAGAAAAGAAGCAGTTTGTATTTTCTTACTGCTGTTGTTTCTTCATAAAAACTGTTTTAGTTGTAAGTAATCCTTTTTGGAATAGTGTATTTTGTGAGGAATTGCGGCACAGTGATTCAAGACTTGCTTTTGTCACTCAAAAGTTCAAGATCAATAACAGGGTTCTCTGTTCATAGGAATAATCAGCTTTAGTAGTAGAAGTATTTTAAGGCTGTAGGGTGCTCAAAATTTTTTTGAAGCTACAAAATATTATAACGTAAAAATAAAGGGGAAAGTATTTATCACTTTTCCTTCAATGGAATACTCCCTAACAACATTTTCAAAATACTTTATTAAAGCTAAATTCCCTTAGCCAGAGGTTTGTTTTGTTTTTTAATTATTATTGTGAATATGAGCAAGTAATACGGAGTATGTTCCCCCAATGAATTGCTGTGCAACAAGACTTGATACTAATTCTGCCTTTCCCAAAATCTGATATCAAGCAATTTATCTTCTAAATAATACTCCTGAGTACTAAACCTGAAATGTTTTGGCTCCAGCCCAAGTCAAACTTCAGGAAGCATATTCTCAGGAGCATATTCCCTATCTCTGTAAATTTAATTGTTATAATGAATAGAATACACGTGTCAAGATATTACTTAGAGTTTTACCTGTTTACTTTTTGTTCCTGAAACAGAAATATCAAAATGACAGCATGAAGGTAATATAAAGGGTTTAAAGACATTATTAATTTCTTCTTTTTTAAAAAAGGGGAAAAGAATTCTGAGAGAGAAACCTGCCAAACTGGACTATGTCCTCATCTGAGGGGTTTGAAATCCTTTGGTACTGATGTAAAGCTGGAAATTTATTTGCCCCTATGTTCTGCAGAGCTATGCATAAGAGCTTTATGCATTATACTGTCCTAGGAGTTCTGCCAGCAGAATGGATGAGTATTAACTACATTAATCCACCAGCAAAAATACTGCATATACAGGGGCACTGAGCATAAGGACTTTAAACCTCTGGAAGAAGGTGTATTGCATCAGCAGTTAGTATTTCTTCTGCTCATTCATATGTCAGGGAACAAAACCTACAGCCTTATTCACACCACTTGAACTAAGATAGCATTTAGCTCAGTGGCTTTAGTTCTGCTACTGATTCTCTCTTTTCGAATCAATGGCAAAATGAGTGTTCAAATATTTTAAAAAAGTACTTCCCAGCAACTAAGTAAAACTAACCAAGGAATGTTGTACAATAAAGCATCTACAATGTATTTGAAAGTAAAAAAAATTTACTAAAAACTGAAGTCTATTAAAGAAACAAGAATGACTTCTATGCTTAAAAATAGCGCTTTTCTAATCTGTTAGAAAACTGTTACAAAATATTTACCAGGATGAGGAAAAAATGTGATATTTTCTGACTGTTAAAAGTTTCTGAATATGTCCCCCATTAAATTTTTTGAGGAAAACTTAATACAGTTATGAGTATTTTAAAAAGTAAGATATGCACAAAGCTTGCTTCAGCTTAAGTTTGTAGAAATTAGAAGAAACTGTGAGGGACTTCTGAGGCATCTCACTGAGCCAACAGGCAGCATAATGACAAATGAGTCGTTGCTGACAGATGAAACGTAGTGCACATTGGAAAAAACCAATTTGAACTACTCATACACATTGCTGGGTTCTAAATTAACTATAACCTAGAGGAAATATGCCTAGATGTCACTGAGGACATCTCAGTGAAAATCTTTGCTTTAGTGTGCAACACTAAACATAAAAGCAAACAAAGTGTTAAGCAATGTTGAGGGATGGGATAGAAAATTGTATTGAAAATGCATCTAGTGACACTGTAGTCTGAGCATTATAACAAATATATTGTGCTATATAGATCAATGGTACAACATCACTTGAATAATGTGTTCAGTTCTGATCACTGAGAATGATATAGCAAAATAGTCAGTTTGAAGTTACAAAGATTACATATGTTTAATGCTAAGAGGCTGGGTAAGTGTCAAGACAAATAAAATGAGAAATGCACAACAAAAATATTTGTTATTCTGATAATGGGAGATGCAAGTGGCTATAAAGTAAAAGTTTGTAATTCAAGAATACAGAAATAGTCTTTCCCTCCACTGTATGATCAATTACTGAATTTCAATGTATTCTACATTCTTTATATCAAATATACAGCAAGATTCAGAATGGATTTGACGTGCTGAAGTATTGAGAACATCGACTATTTCAGCAGGGGATAGTCCAAGGGTTGGAAATTCAAGACCTCACTTCATTTCTGTCTGCTGCTGACCTGCTCTTTGACCTTGGGCTTCACCTCATAGTCTTTTTCAACTGCAGATGTTTTCAGTTGCAAAGGATACAGGACAAGACTTATAAAACTATTCAACTGTTTAACTTGAAAGCAGTTGCTAAGCTTACTTTTTAATCGATGGGAAGTCAGGTTCCTATGTAAGAATAACTATCTGGTTTTAGTATCTTGTCCCTAGACAGAGGTCCCTGATGATCTCTATGTAAAGAGTATTAAATTTCAGAAAGTTTAAAAAAAGTGATAGAACTATGTGTATTAAAGTAGATACGAGCCAGCTAATATTGGAATGGTCTTCTGAAACAATTTTAACCTCAGGGCAGCTATTTTTTCAAAACTGTTCATACTTTGTGCTTATAAAATGCACAAAGAGACCCAAGCAGCATAATCAATATTGCTGCGGTAGATGCTTCTTTATAATATTAGTGCATTGGAGGGGGGAAATAATTAAAAAGATTATGGATATACAGGTTAGTTTATCTAATAGTCAAATACCCTAGAAATGCTTTAAGTCTTTCTAGATGAGTGAAATTAGTGTCAATTTTATTATAAGAAGCCTCCCCATTAATTTTTTTTATATATTTTTTTATTCATTCACCACTAACCCATGTCACTAAGTGCCACATCTACACATCCCTTAAATACCTCTGTGGCTGATGACTCCACCACTCTCCTGGACAGCCCCTTTCAGTACTTAGATTGTCTTCTTGTGAGGAAGTCTTTCCTAATTCTCAATCTAAATCTCCCCCAGTCCAAGTTGAGGTAGCTTCCTTTTGTCTTTTTGCTTGTTACTAGAGGGAGGAGAGTCAGATCACACCTGCTACAGCCTTCTTTCAGGCAGCTGGAGAGAGTGATAACATCTCCCCTGAGGCTTTTCTCCAGGCTAAACCACCCAAGCTCCCTCAGCTACTCCCCATCAGATTTGTGCTCCAGAGCCATCACCAGCTCTGTTGCCCTTCTCTGGACATGCTCCAGCACCTCAGTGTCTTTCCTGTCATGAAAGGCCCAGAACTGGTCACTGGACTCAAGGTGTGGCCTCACCAGGTCTAGTACAGAGGAGCAGTCACTCCCTTGGTCCTGCTGGCCACACCATTGCTGATACAAGTCAGGATGCTGTGGGCCTTCTTGGCCACCTGGGCACACATTGCTTCATGTTTGGCTGCTGTCTACCACCATCCCCAGGTCCTTTTCTGCTGAGGAGCTTTCCAGCCATGCTTCTCCTGGCCTGTAGCACTGCTGTGGTTGTGACACAGCAGTAGGACCTGGCCTTTCACTTTGTTGAACATCCTACAGTTGGCCTTGGTACACTGATCCAGCCTGTCCAGATGTGTCTGAAAAGCCTTGCTGTCCTCAAGCAGATTGATACTCCTGCCTAAATTGCTGCCATCTGCAATATGATTAAAGGCATTAAATGGGACTGGGACCAATACTGAGACTTGGGGAACACCATTTGTGACTGGTCACCAGCTGGATTTAATTCCGTTAGCCTCCACTCCATGGCTTTGGCCATCCAACCAAAGTTTTACTTGAAGAGAACACCAACCTAAGCCCATGAGCATTCCAGGGGAATGCTGTGGGAAATGGTAGCAAAGGTTTTACTGGAGTCCAGGTACACTGTATCCACAGCCCTGCCCCCCAAGTGGGGTCACTCTGGCTTACAAGAAGGTTAGTTTAGTCCAGCCTTTCACAAACCCATGCTGGCTGGGCCCGACCCCCTGGTTGTCCTTTATGCCCCATGTGATGGCACTCAAGATGATCTGTTCTATGGCAGACGTTCCCTGACTCTCAGGCTAGGTTGACAGGCCTGTATTTCTTTGGATCCTCCTTCCAGCCCTTCTTGCAGGTGGACATCACTTTTGCCAGCCTCCGGTCATCTGGGACCCCCTAGGTAGCCAGGACTGCTGGTAAATTCTGAAAATTGTCTCAGTGAACACTTCTGCAACATCCCTCAATACCCTCGGTTGGATCCCATCCGCCCCCATAGACCTGTGCATGTCTAAATTATTCATCAGGTCATTGACCATTTTCCTGTGGGTTGTGGGAAGCCATAATCCTTCTCCAGGTCCCTGTCTTCCAGCTCAGGAAGCTGGATACCCAGAGAGCAACTGGTCTTACTGATAAAGACTGAAGTGAAGAAGCCATTAAGTATCTCAGGTGCCTCTCCTTCCTTGCTCATCTGTTCTGTGGAATGTATGGACATCCATTGCAGCACTCTGGTTATGTGAGTCATCCCACTATGTTTCCATGATGGAAAGTCTCAGAAAACTGATGGCACTTTTTCAGCAGGCTGCACGGTTGTTTTCAGCTCCTCCTGTCTGTTGCTTGTGCTGTCTGTATTGGTGTAGAGGCACTTCACTTGGGCTAGTGGTCCCAGCACCTTCTTGGGAGGAGAAGCCTTAATTCCTACATCACCATTCTCATGCACTTCTGTGGTTTCTAAGGCATCAATAACGACAGAGATCTCCATTCCCTTCACTGAGATGGCAGACCGAAGGACCATGTCAGCACATCCCTCAAACCTCAGTGTGCTGG
>VXBR01006880.1:972260-982755 GCA_013400215.1 Cisticola juncidis
CTATTATTATTATTAATGTTTCAGCAGAGAGGGAGTAAGTGAGAGTTAAATAACTTGTTAAAGAAAATTTTTAGAGAGCATTGGGTAATTGACTGGGTCTAAACAAGTTCCTAGGATCTTGGCTCCTGAAGTGGAATCTAGCTCTGTGCAGTGCAAGGGAAGTCTTGGACCATGACCCAGTGTAGCAGCTATGATGTTTATAAAGCCTTACATATTGCTTAATTAATAAACAAAATGCAACTTCCACTCTCCCTACCACCTCAAATGCTTACAAAATTCTCCAAAAAAGTTGCAACCTACTTCTGACTAGCTATAAAGCAGGGTTGTGGTTCACAGTCCAAATATCTGATTTGGCCCTGAATCACAGAATGGCTGAGGATGGAAAGGATCTCTTACCCAACCCCTCTGTAGAAACAATTATCTGGACCTGGTTGCCTAGGGTCATGTCCAGGTAGGTGTGGACTTTCTCCCTGGTGGAGACTCCACAACCTCTTTGTTCTGTTCTCCGTCCCCCTTACAGTAAAAAATTCTTTCCTGATGTTCAAATGGAAACTCCCGTGTTTTAATTTCTCTGTCATCTAAATAAAGGGCAAAAACCAAATCCAACTGAACAAAAGCTGGCTGACAACTATTCTGCACAAGCTTGGTGCAGTGAATACTTATTTAGGACCTATTTAATCATGAGGGTGTTCAGATCCACATCTTCCACTTCCCAGAAGAATACTATAACCACTTCAGAATAAAGGTTTTCTGGAGTGAGCTGCATTCTGCTGCACTTGTATAACTACTCAAGTAATAGCAATAACCAGTATTACTATTCCAGACTTATTTGGCCAAAGAAGTGGTTGGAAGAAAGAGCATAATTCTGAAGGCTTCTGATAAGGGCACTCATCTGGGAAGGATTCTGATAGTTTTTGCAAGGATTGCTTATGCATTTTTGAATGACTCTTAATGCAGCATGCTCTCACTGTTTTACTTTGTTTCATCCAGTGAATCCTGATTTTTTTTCTTTAGTGAGGCTGTTGTTTTAGCAGGAGGAGTTAGTCTCTTGTTTTAGGAGTCTGTGGTAATCTTTGGAGCAGTGGAAGACGTATGTTTGAGAATCTGCTGGCTAAGAGGCATTGAGACACTTGTTCTCCCATGTCTTTACTGAAGTCATATGAAAACAGGCACTTCTCCTAGTCCTGTATCACAAAGCAAAAAAGCAAAGAAAAAACCCCCAAACAAAAAATGGCACAGGGTGTTAAATTTGGGCATTTGGTCAGCCAGTGTAATGGTGCACTGAAGATTTTGAAACTTGAATTTTCTGTGGTGTAGGCATTTCTGTATGACCCAAAGTGAAGGGTTTGTGTCTCTCATGCACACATCATAGAGGAAACTCTCCTAGATCCCTTGAACTAGCTGACGTGGCTCCCTGCAGATAGCACTTGTGTTTCAAATCCCATTTTAAGGTACTTAAATGTTTAACTTACAGTCCCCAGGTATCACAATAAATAAATCTCAATGGTAGTGTCCTAATTAGTGAATGCAGGAATATGCCAGAATTCAGAGGTGTTTGGTCCTGCCTTCACCAGAGTTGTCTCCTTTCTTCTGCTTTTGGGGTCCCATGGGGCAAAACCAGTGCTGAGGCCTGCTCAGGCCAGGTTTCTGCTTTAAATGAGCAGGGAGGCAGGGCTGTAAAGACACGAAATTGTTTGCACTTGACACACCACAGGCGCAGTTTTATTGAGGAAGGTCCTCAGTTTCCACAATAGATAACTCTCCATTTGCTCATAGAGCTTGCAGCTGGAGAATGGTACTCATTTTTTTTCCTCAAGCCTGCAGTCTCAAATTAGTGCTGAAACAATTTTAAAAACCAAGATTAGCTCAGAGCTATGTAACTGTTAATACTATAAAAATAATGATAACATTAAATAATTCTCATTAGAATTTTTAAAAAATCACAGCCTAAAATTCTACGTTTGAATAACCTGTAAAATTTCTCAAATAATTTTTCCTTACTCCAGTAAAATACCATTAAATTATAAGGAAAAGAGGTATTAATTTGTGGAGGATACAAAAGCATCTAAAATGTGTTTTTATTCCAGAGAAGAGGGAGGAAAAAAAAGAAAATTGGTGGGTACTGTTTTGTGTGCAATTCCCAAGTATATTTTAAAAACAACATTGAATTTTTATAGCCAAATTATATTTTCTGCTAACAGGGAGCTAGGGAGGGATGAATAAGAGAATGATTGACAAATCTTTTAGGGCCTGATTTTACAAGATGCTGCGCACCTCCTGATTGCTGCCAATCACTTTCATTTTCTTTCAGTCGATCTGAGAACATATGGCATTATTCAGATGGTGCTGAGCACCTTCAATCACAGTCCTCATAATACCACAACATCCTCATTCTGTGCAAATGTGAGAATTGCTGTTGACATTTTAAATTGGAGGGTTATTTGGTCTTTGTCTGGACAAACTCCCAGCTGACATAAATGAATGTTCTGCCTAAGGAAGGATTGCAACAGTACACAATAAATAATCAGTTTCATAAGCACCACTGTATATATACAAACTATGTGAAATATCAACTTGATTTATAAAATTCCATACCGCTTCCACTTTTATTTGATGGGGAAAAAAACCACCATTCTTGTGGAGAATTGAAGTTTAGTTTACTCTCAGTGCAAATTTTGAAAAGTGGAAACTGTGGGTGTTATGTGCACAAGGCAGTTGATTTAAAGAGCTTAGAAAAGCATTTAATTTAAAAATAAAATTTAAAAAATCAATTTCAACATACTGATTTGTCCTGCATTACAGTTACCTGTAGAGATCCTCTAGTCATGTCTATCTGTTTTTGATGCCTCTACAGAATAACTGTCCAGCATCCTCTGCCCAACCAATCAGAATGTAGGAAAATCTACCGATATGACGGAATCTACTGTGAATCTACCTACCAGAAGTATGTTGAAATCTGTGTGAGTCTTGCCTCTAGCTCGTGCATTTAGTGCTCGTGCTCTCCTGCTATTCCTAAATTACACGTGTGTTGAAACCGTACACTTCCTGTGTGCAAAACCTCTACAGCAGGGACAGAAGTGTGTTGTTGAATTCTTTGGGATTGTGCTCTAAAAGCTAAAAAGCAAATTAAAAAACCCTAAGACTTTACCAAATCTCTTAGGTATGCTTCTGTACAGTGCAATAAACAAGAGTGTACACGCTAGAGAATCTAGGCAAAATGTATTGCACAGGTGCTTCACATCTTAGGGATTTGAAAGGTGTGTTATGTATAAATTAGCTGTCACTTTTTTTCAGTCATGTAATGGAATGATGAGTTGTAATTTGCATAATCCTTTAAGAAGTCAAATTATACTGTCATGTAGCAGACTTAACATGCTAGCTAGGATTTCATAGCTTTGCAGCTAATTAGTATGTACCTTACAGGACAGTTAAATTGAAGTTGAGTCCTCGTTCTTTGCAGTCATTTGCCTTTGTCCGTTGCCCTAACAGAGCCTGCTTTTGTGCGTAACTCAAGATCATTATTGGTGCTTCTGACAAAAAATGCCATTGCTCTGGGCAGGCAAATGCAGAGGGCTTGACTTCTGTTAGTTTTGCAAGCAGTGAAGTTTCTATTTTCCTGCAACAAGGATTTAATTATCTATTTCAACATACAATGGAAGAGTATATATTTGACAGGTGTGTTGCAGATGATTTTGTATTAATATACTGCAAATGCATTATGAATTCTCTGTTGTCTCACTGGATTTTGAAACTGCATTCTGTCGCTTAGTGTTTGCTTTTCATGCTCCAACTATATTCCTGTTTTGTATACCAGTGTTACCATTATCATCCTCTGTATAACATTTCATTTTCCAATAACCCCTTAAATTCTAAAAATTAGTCATACTTTGCATTAAAACAAAATGTTTCTTTGGCAAGGGTAGTCATACTCATTACAGTTTTTTATCTCATATTCTCTTATTCCCTCTTTTGATTCTATAACCTGCTGCTTGTTTCCTGAATCTTTTCTCTTAGTAATAGGTACAACTACAGCAGTAAAAGCTGTTACTTCGATGTAAATGAAGACTATCGTTTTGGTTTAAAGAAGTGAGAGGAAAAGAGCAATCTAGATTTATCAAAATAATTACAGCATCAGTGTAACTTGGTGAGCCAAAATGAAAATCTGACCTCTTGCTTGGCTTTTTTTGTGTGAATGGCTACTTTTGGTGTGAGAGATGACTTTGACTTATTTCTGATTTACATAGACATAAATAATTTCTGGACTTTTTGAATTTTTCATGGCTTCTCCCTTCTCTCTTTCTAAATAATGGCAGTGTCCAGGGTAGCTGAAGCAGTCTACATCTAGTATGATTTGAAATGTCACCACAGAACTTAATTGCAGTGTTTTTGCTTCTCTTGTAAGTTCAGTAAGCATAAAAATATATTCATTTATTTAAACGTATGAAACAGATTTGTTGTCCAATATTTATATCAGTTTTTAGAACAACTTCAAGATTTTGAAACTTTGTGGAAAAAAGGAAACTTGGCACAGTTTGTCATGAGTGTTAAATACGGTGTTGGCTTCACTCTGAATGCTGCAATATAGTTGATTATCTTGATTTTTTTTTAAATTTGATATAATTTATACCCATTCTACTTAAAATCAGCTAGCTGTGCTGCCCACAAAATGAATTAATTCATACTCCTTTGCAGTTGCAAATAAAAATTTCCAAGGAAGTTATTTTGCCAAAAAAAGGGGTAGAATCCATAAATCAGACTGGCCGTGAAACAATGTTGTTTTGTCATTCTTGAAATGTGAATTGTGAAGTATTATAGCCCAGTTCGTCTTGCTTGTAAAAAAACATGGATTATTTTGGGAAGCTAACAGCTGGATTTTTCAGGAGAAGATATAGAGTCCTTTTTGATTAGTGAGGTTTTCTCCTGGTTCTACTTCCACACTACTTAAGGTCTCTCAGGCATTCTTTCTGTCTTCTTCCCAATAGATGTTTTTGGTAATTTATTACCATAGTAATTTATTTCCAAAAAGATAACAACAAGTTGCTGAAAACTGCTCACTAATCAAGAAAAAAAAAAAAAAAAATCAAGCTATTTTCATCATACTTTGAAAGCCTTTACTCTAGTGTTTCAAGACATGTGAACACTTGGTAGTAGATGTTCATGTGCATCTCATATGCTCAGCATCTCCCCTGATGAGGTTGGGAAAGGAAGAATGGACCTAAAAATGCCACCAGCTATTAACAGAAATAGCTGTGTGACTCCTTTCTCATGCAGGATAATTTTTGGGCTGGGCTCAAAGCAGCAAACTGCTTTATTGTGAAAGCTAATGGAATTTTAAGGGCTGGCCAGACAGACCCAGACAGGACAGAGAATCATGGATTTTGGAGCTTGACTTTTTTCCCTCTAGTCATTTTAAAATTAAAAGAAGTATTATGCAGAGAGCCTACTCTGGACTTATGCTTAAGCATGTACCTGCTAAAGGTATTTTGTGTAAAGCTACTTAGCTGTTGAAATCAAAATATACTGATCCTTTCTGTAAAATTTTTAAAGGATCATACCATGGCCATCTATGCCAAAAATAGTTTTCAGAAAGTTTTCAGAAAAAAAAAAGTTTTCAGAAAACTTTTGGGGAAGTTACATTTACAAGCAAATTTTAGTGCTAATAAATACTGGACATAACCATTTGTAAAAGTATGGATTAGTAAATACATTCCAGAACTATTAAAAAAATGGCAGAAAGGCTTTTGTTGCACAAGTTCTTGAGGAGCTGGCCTAATGGTTATGTTAGCTAATCTATATCAAATGGGCAAAATAGTAAATATTCTTAAACAGGTTTCTCTAGACTATGATATTCTAGCAGCTGAGTCTCATAGCTGTTGCTGGATGCCTTGCTTGGAAGGGAATGGAACATAACAATTTCAAAAGATGGTGGCAAAAGACAACGGATTCCTCCCCACCTAAATTGCCCCCGACCTTATTTGCCATATGCTTGTGGGGTGTTTTTAGGTCACTAAACATGCTCTTTAAAAAGATCTAAAGTAAGCTTCAAAATCATTATAAATAATTTCTGTGTTCACTAGTGGTAGGGGCTTGTCTCAAGCTAGGCAGGTAAAACCAGCTGTCCATCAAGTCTTCAATATTTCCCTTTTTCTTTTCCAATCCCCATAGCTGTAGCAAGGTATGTCCAGGCTCTTCTTCTCTGATGTCAAACAAAATTGACACCAAAAGGAGATATTTCTTGTTCAGTTCTAGCTACTTCATTATAACCAAACTGCCAAGGTTTTTCCATCTGCCCAGATTGAAAAATCTTTCTTCTCCTTGCTCAGATACCCCCGGGTTGCACTCTTCCTCACCTTTATGGAATGTCAAACAGTGAGCAAAGCATGGTGGATGATATCCAAAGACAGCTGAAGAGGAGCAGAGCTACTTGCCCATGCTCTCATTTTATTTATTGCTAAATTATAAACAATACTGGCATGTCAAAAAAGAGTGATTTTGTTTGTCTGCAGGGGCCCTGTTTAGTACAAGCAGAGGCTATGTTAGGGATTTTTGGTCTCAGCCTGGATGGCACTTCACAAAATAAACGTTCAGGGTATCACCTGGGTGGCTGTTGTGTGCTATCTCCCAAGCAAGGGTGGAAGAATCATCTACCTTACTTTGTCCATATTAAGGGGACTAAAAGGTCTTATCTCTCTTGCACAATATAGAGAACAGGGAAGAGATCTACAGTAAGCTATTTGTTCTGAAATCTAGAACCTGGAATAAAGATGTAAGGAAAATACCTAGTTCATTTGAATCCCACAAATACAGCTATGGTCTTATTAACTGTTTTTATTTCTCAGCAATTTAGTGAAATGAACATAGAGAGCAGGCTCAGTGATTTCAGTCTAAGGGGAGCAACCTGTCCTGGAACATGTAGCTTGTTACATACACATTTTCATCCTGAGCCTGTAAATGCTCAAAACATCCAAACTTGATAGACCAAAGTAAGCTCTTGTCAGACTCCATGTTGAATCAAACACATAAATATTTCTACAAATGAGAAAAAGGGCTGCAAGCCTAAGCTAGTCCATTCAGACTCTAAAGGTTTAGATTCAGATTTACATATTTATCAAACTGATATAACAAAAGCAGGATTGGTTTGCATAAGTGAGAAATCTAATGGCCATACTAGTCAACACAAATGAGAATACAAACCTTTTAACAGGCTCACCTGGGGTTTCTAGTGAGGGAATTCAACCAGGTGCAGAAGGTGGGAAGATGGGTACTGAAGTGGTCTCCAGTGCCCCTCATCTCCTTAAAGTGGACAAAGCTGTAAAAACCCTGCAGAAGAGGAGCTAGTGGTTCCAAATGGAGAGCTGTGTCTCTGTCAAAGTGGGTTAGAACCCCCAGCTGGCCCCCTGGCAGCTGGGCCTGCTGGGTCAGGTCAGCACAGTCATTTAAGCAGCATAGAAAGGCTGGTGATGGCTGAGCAGCTGCTGTTTTTCTCCATCTTCTTTCTTAGTTGTGCTGCTGCACATAAATTGACTTAGAAGGACATACATAAGACTTTTCAGAATTTTTGTTTGTATATTCTGACCCATCTGAAGCAATATAGATATGGAAAAGATACAGTAGTCTTAAACAATTGTTTTAGATCCAGGGAAAACTTATAACATGTAAGACAACAGGACTTCAGGCTAAGGCAGGAGGGCATGTGAGTATTTTTTCCAACAGTAGGTTCAGGATCCCATGTTTAGGGGGTTAAGAGAGAACAATTGAAGAAGCTGCTTTTTAGTTTGCTCTGCTGTATTAAAACAGGAAGGAGAGGCCACATTGTCCACAGGGGATTTCCCTTTGCAGCAGTGTTCCATCACTTCACAGCTTGATTTTACTTCTCACAATGTGAATTTAATAGGTGTATTTAAAGAAGATTCTAGATATCTCCTCTTCATAAATTTGACCTCTCAGAAAATATTGAAAGCTTATAACCCAATTCATTCTCTATCAGCAAAAAACACTGCTATACTCATGTGACAAGCTTTTAAAGTGAGTCAGCTGATCCTTACAACCTCAGAGTGAGGCTGCCTGGAAAAACTTTATCCCTGTTACTACTGCCGGTGTTTTCTTTTGCCCTTGTGTAGCACTGAGCATATCTGTGGGTTCTCTGTTCAGAGGTGCTCCTAGAGGTCTTTTGCAGGAAGAAAAAAGGTGTCATTAACCAAATTTAAAATACCTTCAAAAGTAACCCAATGTCTCCCTTACATAAAAGACACGAGTGGGCTTTCTCTGGGTAAGAAATGAGATTAGCTGTGTTACTTTAAAATCATTAATGATCAGTGGGTAGTATTAACTTGAACCTGTAATCCTTGGCTGATTGGAGCATTTGAGAGAACAGCACTCAAAAAGTGTAATTTTTTAGTAACAGAAATTTTGTCAAGTTTTGATTATGATGCAGTTAGATGTCGCACTGGTTTAAAGCTTTAATTTGAGATTAATGAGATGTAGCCTGGATAGAGAATAGGTGTGAATCATATATGTTACCTGAAAATTTTCTTCCACTGAAAAGTCCGTATTTAGATTTAGAAAATGCTATTCAGACTATAGTTCAACACAAATTTTGAAGATTCACTTAATCTTTGCAGTATCAAAATATAATATATATTCTGAGTAAGATTCTGAAGTGAATTTTTTATTGGTCAATTGATGAATTAGGCAGTTACCTCCATTATAGTGTCTGGGTCTTCAGGTCCTGAACCACACCCTTTCAATATGGTATTAGCCACAGTTTGCAAATTCCCTGTTAAGAAAGGATTTTTTGATATTGTACTAAAATTGTTTTTGCGTTTCTTTCTCATTGTCAAGAGACAAAGGGATCTTTTTGTGTTGTTTGTTTCATGGTTTTTTTTTGATTTTGTTTTTATGGTGTGGTTTTGTAATGTTTTGGTTGTTTTTTCTTTTTTTCACAAGTCATATTACTGGTTTTAGAAATGGAAAAATCAATTCAAATTATCTGTGACTGAGCTATGCTGTGTATTCAGCAAGGTTTCACTTTTCCCATGCTCTTTCAGTAATTTGCTGCTTTGCACAAATACAGAAGCATTAATACCAATCCAAAACATGACTTGGGAAAGGAGTGAGCAGTTCATTTGGCTAACTAACAGCTTAAATGATCATTCCATAACTTAGGAAAGGGAAAATAATTGTCCCACAAATATAAGGAGCTAGCTAAACACCTGTTCTAAAGCTCAAATAAGTGGCAGGAGTTGCAGTAACAAAGCTGTTCTGGGGCATTTTAAGTATGCTTTTGAATGATAGAGTTCCAACTTCTTGTCTTCATCTGCTTTAAAGTAATAATATAAGATACTGACATAGTCTTGCAACTTCTGCTTCTTTTTAGAAGGACAATGCTGATTATAAAAGCTTCAGATGAAAGCAAACCCTGCTTCTCTTTAGATGAACAGTAGTTACTTTTGTTACCTTGTTTTCTGTCTGAATTTTATGTAGCAGAAGCATGCAAAATCCAGCATTAAGAAGCTGAAAAATTCTTCTTTAATATTCATGATACTCCTTATTTCCTCCCGCCCTTCCATTTAAATATCTGTAGACAGTAAACCAGTAATCATTGATCCTTCTCTTTGACACAGGTTTCTCATTTTTAGCAAGGCAAGTTTTCCAGAATTTGCATGCTTCTTGTAGCTGATTAAGGCTTTCTAGTTTGAATACTAGTATAGTCCTTTGGTTGTTTCTGTGGGAATGCTCAGGGATCACAGAAATAAACTAGAACCATTCTCTTTGAAACAGAAAGATTCTCTGTCTCAACATCAGTAGTGATTTATATAATCCTTTCCTATTGCTACTCCGTGTTTACGTCCTTGTACATCAAAGGATTTTTTCCCACTGCTCCAGCCAGGGTATTGCACTGTAGGCTAATATTAATTTGGTTATCCACCATCATCCATATGCCTCCTTCTAGCTTATTATATTGTCTTTGTTTGGAATCTGTGCTCTTAGTTATGAGACAGACAGCTTTGTGCTCAGCTGTGTTAAAACACATCTTATTCAGGTGAGCCCAGGCTGCCATGCAATCTGTGGAACTGACAACTCCCCGGTATTTACCATTTTATTATCTTTTGTGTCATCTGCAAATTTTACTGGGAAGGATTTCATGTTTTCTTTCATATCACTGATTTATTCTCCTGCACAGGTACTCCATAGGGAATAAAGGGCTCATGGAGTTCTTTCCCTGCACGGAGTACTTGGGGTAGATCTAATCCATATATCAGAGCTGCTGGTTCATAATGTCTGGGAGCAGATTAGGGCTGCCGGCACTGATGAGTTGCAACCAGGCAGGGCAGTGAGTCATGAGCACACTCTTTACTTGCAGCACAGTGAGATGGCTGCAGCCTCCTTTCAAAGCAGCGTGAGCTTGTTTCGCACAGTGACGTTCTTGAAATACAGAGACAATTCTCCTTTGCAAATTTGTGTGTTTGCAGTGATGGCTACTAGTGAATTCTTT
>VXBR01006880.1:982761-1006952 GCA_013400215.1 Cisticola juncidis
GTGGGGGTTATTGTGAATTTTTTTTTTTTTTTTTTTTTTTTTTTGAAAGCTGTTTCTGGAAAAACAAAACAAAGCTAGATTATTTGCAAATGGTTAGCAAATTTAGTGACTGCGTTTATCTAAAAAGAAGAGCACATAGGTAGCTTTTGGAAACCCTAAAATCTTTCATATGAGCTTTCTTCCTTAATGAGTTTTTTAAAATTTATTTTCCAAACGGTGCTTTTATTTAGAAATATGTGTGTTTTTCAAATGACAAAAAAAAAAATTAAATAATGAAATCAGAAAGTATAAGGCTTTATCGAAAAAAAAAAAGTTCAGAGTTTACTGAAATGGACCTTTTGGTTGACATTTTCTTCCTCATTTTTCTTCAACCTCCCAAACTGGGAACCTCAAAATTATGTTGTAAGTATTTGGTTACTTAGAATCCTTTGACAGTGCTGTATCTTGCCTAATTTTAAGGCTTAAGTTGTTATTTAACAATCAATGAATTCTTCTGCCTGGCCATAGGATTTTATGATGCAAAAGTGACACAGCTTTTGTTTCACATCCAGGTACAGCCATATTGTGAAACTTTGAACTTATTTCTAAAGAAACTGTAATCATAAATATACTAAAATTCCGTTAGGATAGGGATACCTGTAGGTAAAGTATTTAAAACTGATTTGCTTTCCCTTTAAGACAGATAGTACTCCAGTTAAAACATGTGAAAATTTAGCAAAGTCTGCATCATATCAAATTGGTATACAGAAAATAAGGCTTGCATTGCATTCTGCAAAATTTTATTTTTGTTGTTTACAGATATTCATCAGGTGTTTGTGGTCTCAAAAGTTCCATGTTGACACTCACACATGTACATATATGCACACACTCTGGAAAAGAAAGAAATTTCAATAATTTTAGGGAAAAAGACAGTGGAACATAAATCATACTTCTATCTAAGTGCAATAGGATGGTGACAATTTTTAATTGTTTTAGCAATGAAGTGATTCTCTATTATTGTTCCAAAAAGGTAACAAAAACAAACCCCCTCCCAACCCCAAAGCAACAAAGTAACAAGCAAACCACTGTACTATATGAATTAAAAATTATATAATTAAGATTTGCCCTTAATTTCTGGTAAATAGGAAATAAAAATTCTCATGGATACCAAACAAAATATTTGGTCAACAAGAAGGAAAGACACAATCTGTCAAAATTTTCTGCCTGTTGAGCAACAGCAGACCCAGGAAAGGAGATAGCTTTGGCTGTTATAGCTGCATTAAACTTTGTCTTACGGTTTCATGAGCGGTGTTGGGTCTGTGCCATCTTTGAGATTACAGACTGTGATGCAGAGTAGTTTAAGATGCTGTATCATGTACCATTTAATCAGGCTGCACTACTTAGAGTATGTGTTGTGTACTGGGAGTAATTTGTGTGTAGTCTTTCCAGCTGCATCTATATAAAAGGTGAAATTCCCCTACCTCCACACAAAACTCAGCTAAATGGACTGTGGGGAATGGAGCAGCAGTTGAATGAATTAATTTCATGTAGCTGTCCGTAGCTAGCTGTGACACTGCAGTGTGTTTCCTCCACAGCTGACTCATAGCCAGGATCTGTACACATCTCTGTGCAGGTCTTGTGCAACCAAATTTCAATACATTGATCAATTATCTCCTTCCCTAGAAGTTTCCGGTGCCGTTTTCCACCCTGTTGCTAAATTCCAGTGACTCATTTACAGCCTGGGGCAGTCATCCTGCCAACCTTGTGGCTGCACTGGACTTGGTTAATTATGGTTATTGCTTTTGCTACCTCTAAGGTCATTGTAGTGTTAGGAGAGGCTGCTGTCCGTGCCACTGTCACCTTCTGCACATCCTTGCATGTAAGCCACTGTCCATCCTGCTTTACATGGCTGGAAGAGATGGGCTGTTGTACAGCCCCCCCTTTGCCTGTAGGAAAACTTGTCATTTCTGGGAATGCTCTCCGCTGGCAATTCTCAGTGAGGAACATGTAGATGGACCAGGGACAGGGAGAGAGCGCAAAGATTTTCAAGCTGTAAAAGACTTCGTGTGACTAAACTGCAGTTTGGTGGTTTGGTGCAATGAGTTTGGCAGCCTGCAGTCCTGGGGTTGTCTGGAAGCATCACAGGGTTGCAGACCACTCTGCACTGGGCTGTGCACCTGTCACCCGGGTAATCAGTGAGCAGTGCTGATCAATGCATTGGTTGTAACTTGCTTTGGTACAGCATGTACCATTGCTTTGTCTAGCAGTACTTTCTTTGCATCAAGAATGCTGCTGTGCTCTAGATGTTATACTAAAAAGAGCATTCATATATTGCTAACTTGGCAGGTTGAATGGGTTTTGTTATTCAGTAAGTACAGAGGGAAATACTGAACCAAGATTAACAGCAGAATGCAAGCCAAGTGTATAGTATATTTTGGTGTGGCTTGATCAATTGGAGCTATCTAAGTGATGTAGTATTCCACTTGGACAAAGATCCATCAGCAGAAACCTCTACACATGTACTATTTTACTTTCAAAACCGTTCTTCTACTGATATTGCTTGTTTTGCTAAACAGTGATGACTTTCCTGTATGAGTCTAAAGCTGATCTTTGCTGATATAGCTGATTACATGCTTAGTGCTTTGCCACAGTGGTGTACCAAGATTGCTCTATTGGCAAAATGCTCCTAAAGCCGGCCTCATCTGATTTTAGTAATTCACTATTCTTGATTTCAGAGCTCAACAAAATAAGACTCCTATTGTAGAATTTGAAGGGACATTAGTTGCTCCTTGACTCTGTAGTGAATAATCATTGGGATAAAGAGACTCAAGAGCTGTACTGCATTTAAAAATCAATCCTATTTTTCATAATATAATTAAATTTTTTGTCATTGCAGATGTTCTTGTTGTAGACTTGCTAAATTAAGGGTGAGAAACCTAATCATCTGAGTTGCTTGACATATTTGACATATTTTACTTGTTTCAGTTTTGATCTCCACAGAATCTTGCGGATAGTGTTATTTGCCTGATTGTGACAGTGCTAAATCTCACATGGTTGATCTCCTCTGTCTTGAAATCAAATGATGCAAACAAAAACTTTCCAAAAGTATTCTGATCTTTTTCACCCCCTCAAAATCTCTCAACCAATATTGCCATGAAAAGCCTGGCAATCAGATGCCTTGCAAAGCAAGGCAATTACAATACCTTGCTGTGTGCTTTGGCCAACACCTAGATCTAATGAGCAAGGGAGCATTTTATGGTTATCATAGCAGGAGGCTTTCTTGCTTCCTGGGGCAGCAGCTTTTAGAGCTGCTGCATTGCTGCTTGATTACTGGTGATGGTTATGTTACATGCTGGACCCAGCGTGACTGAGATGGTTCTGATTCACATCACTCTGGGGAACGTCAGGCTGTACCCAGGCCATGCGTCAGCATCACTGGTGACTGTGGCATTGAAATTGCTGGAAAAGGCATGGAATCAGATAATCATCCATAAAGGAGTACTACTGAATGGCTGTGAAGTTCACAGCTGGTAGATTTGTATCTTATGGGATCGTGGTACTGTGTAATAGATAAAAGCTCTTACGTTTATTAAACAGGTTAAGGCAACTTCATTAGACAGGGATTTTTTTCATTGTTGATGTTGACTTATTTTTCCCTCACCTCTTCACTAAGTGCATTTGAAAGTTACATAAAAAAATTATTTGATGTGAAAAGTAGAGCGAATCAAACACTCCTAGGGTTGTATTTTGAAGGTTAAACTGAAATCTAATTGTTCACATTGTCACTAATGGAATGAAATACATTCCAAAAATGTGGAAAATTACATTAACATTTCTAAATTTTCTACACTCCAAATTCTTCAGTTTCTCTTGCTTAGATATTTTGATGCATTCCTGCAGCAATGCCTGTTTCACAGAAATAAAACCAGTCCAAACAATGAACAATTCATCATTCCCCCTAGTTTACACCAGATACAATCTATTTTAGGTTGAAACCAAGGGATAGATCGTCTGCCTTTATTTGAGGGAGTCTCTCCTCTTAGAATCTTTTAAGAATTCACAAGAAGGAGGATCATGTCATGTTGTACAGATGTTTAAAGAATTTTTGTCTAAGAATTGGCTCACTGTTCAATGCATTGGCTTTTAAAAGAGTAAGTCCCTTTTTCCTCAGGAACATTTTAAGGAGGTTGTGACCTGCTCTGAGCCTCCAGGCTTGTAGAACCTCCTGAGCTGAGAGCTTTTCAAAGGATAGTTAGCACTGGCCAAACAGATCCTGCAAATATCTGTTTGGGGACTTGGTGGCACAGCAGCAATATGTTCCTGGTTGCAATTGGGAGCTTTGTTGTTTTAGCTGCTGCTGGAGAACCCCACAGTCCTGGTGCATGTGATCTGACTCCTGAATGCCGATGGACATTCTATCCATGTGCTGTTGGGATGTTTGCAATAAGCTGGAGTGTAGCAGAAAATGCTGTTCAATGTCAGGCTCTGCAGAGGGGAAGTAGGGCTTCTCAAGGGCTCCTCTGCTCTCAGAGTTGATGCTCTGCATGTTCCAAGTGCATTTGCTGTAAAGGTAAGACATACCTCTTTACAGATACATATTTGATAAGATATTGGTGATTTGGTAAAATATAGTAAAATTCGTGTCGCTATGTAGCTTCTTCTAGATTAATGTTAACTTTTCCCATGTTCTTATCTAAGACTAGTTTGTAAACCTTAAGGTAAATAAGGAAGTGCTTGCTGATAGTTATCATGTCACCTGTTTGTACCCACAATACAATATTTATGACTTTGTATTTTGACTTGCTTTGATGACTCTTATGTGCAGGTATTTTTGATTGACAAACAACCAAATTCAGTTGGGATGACCAAATTCAATGTATGCAAATATCAGCACTTTATTGCTCTGTTTAAGCAAAATTTTACATCTGCATTAGAATGAAAAACATAGTTTGAGTTGATACAGGTGTTGCATATTGCATGAAGGTAGCAAGATGACATTAAGAACAGAAAGTTATTTTATTTTAGGCCAAATGCAGTAGTAACTATAAACCAGGATTAACTATTTCCTTCCCCCCTTTCATGCTTGTGTTTTGATACTGAAATTCTCCCCACCACTAACTTATATTACTAAATAGTCATTGCAATCCCCATGGCTTCCTTTGCACTGCTTGTACTCACTGTTTCTTAACGTTCCAACTAAGCTGGCTACATTCTTTGTTGGGGCAGGGACATCCCTCTGTAGAGCTTAAGGGGGTGTGCTTGGATGGGTAGGTCAGTGCGTGGTAGTGGTTTTAATGTACCTGTCACTTCCAACAATGTTTCTCCTGGCTTGTGTTCAGGAGACCACAGTATGCATTCCAGATGACACTGCAAACAGTCTCTGCCAGGCAAACACAGGTAAATATAATGAAGCAGGGAGATAACTGGGGAGCTGTTCAATGTAATTCTATTATGGTCTCAGATGCAAGGGACCCCAAAAAATACCAGTTAAAACATAAATACGGGTGTTACAATGTTTATTATATGGTAGTGAAAAATCCTCTCAATAAACATACGAAAATTTAGGTCAGAGTTCTAATTTTTCACCATGTTGGTGAAAAAAAATATTGCAGTGGAATGAACTGTCATGCTATTGCTTACAGATCTTTTTCGGCAAGTGGTTTTTCAATGGTGTGTCTGAAAGCAGATTTAGAATGTGAAAATCATGCTGGTTTTTATCCTCTTTCTAGTCAGATGAAAAATACACCCTTGATTTGTATACGTATGACACAATTTTCCCAAAACATGTTCTACTGTGCGATATCAGTTTTCATAAGTGTGCAGTGCATTTTTTCCTCTGAGCCTTTTAACCCCTTTCCCTATATACCTACCATCTTTCAATAACTGTTAAGAAAAAGGTCTGAATACCTTGAATATTTTTTTCTGTCATTTAAAATCTTCTATGTCCTTAAACCCCAACGATCTGCTATCTCTCTCAGTAATATTTCTTGAAAACGAAAAGCACTGTCACAGTTACACTTTTTAGTTCCTACCAGAATAATTGGGTGACTTTTCCAGAAATTCCTTTTTCAAATTGTCAGAGGAAGATTTGATTTAATACAAATGCAATAAGATCTATATTCTTTGAGATGAATAGGTCTTTATTAGATAGTTAAAGATAATAGCAGCTACTATTTCAGTTGCCATAAGACTGGCCTCCTATTTGCCTTGTCTTGCATAGTCACTAATTCCTGGGTGCATAAAATCCTATCTAGCTGGAACAGTTGCATTTTACCTGTTCTGCCAACTCTCTCTTTCCCTAGCTGTTTGTCATAACACAGTTAAAATAAGACTATATAAAATATCTGTAGCATGCTCATCAAGAATATTTGTGATGGAAGGCAGTTGATTGTTTGCGATTTGGAAATTCAGTGTGAAGAGCTAAGTATTTAGGATGGGTACTGTCTGGATATGTGGGTGGATCATCATTTGAGTCTGCAGCTTGCACTGTGTAGATAACTCTGTCTGCAGATATGTGTGAGTTTGGTTGTCACACTTTATGTATCTTTATTCAGGTACACACAAACACATATGACAGAAATGTTAAATCATTCCTATTTGCCTCATGGCTTGCCTATGAAGAGAGCTCAGAAGAGGAGAAAAAAGGACACCTGTTAACTCAAATTCTTTAAAACTGTAGAGCCAGGGACACTGGCTTGGACTTGAGAGGGTTGAATAGGTAACATGCTTTCTGAGACAAATGAAACTTGTGCAAGGTACAGGGGCAGGGTTCCTGGTTAACTGCAAGTCAGCTGAAGCAGAAGAAATGTGTCTGAAAAGAGTAGCACAGGCAGTGGCTGACACTTGTGTTGGTGAGGGGACAGAGGCAGGTGTGGACAGTCATGCAGTCCTCAAAGAGTACTGCTTGGAGTTCAAGTAGTTCTCATGGATAATGGGGAAACTTAAGAACTGTATTGTCCACAGCCTGGTGTGCTAGGAAAGTAAAGGGTACTTTGGTACGCATGGAAAAATCTGTATATGTTTTGCTTCAACTTCTGTGTATACTGGAAAGGATGAGGTCAAAACTACAGGGGTTCATGCTCTTTGCTTCTGCTCCTGACAGCTGGAGAACAAGGCTGGCATTGTCTTACAGAAATAGAATAGTCTGTTGTGGAGGGGGACCAGGAAGGTCCATGCCTGGTCATTATGCCATCAAAAATCACGAAAGAAAATAATACAGTTTCTGAGAGCAGAGGAGGTTTACAAGCTTGTGGATGTAGTGAAACCCAAACACAGTATCTAGATGAGTGGAAAGGAGTCTTCCATGGCTGCTATGGTGTTACAGATCAGATGAAAAATATTTTGTGTGCCAGCTTACTGTTAGGATTTTACAGATTGGTCAGATACACTGAAGATATTGCTGACTGCAGTACAATTGCAGTTGTAACATTTCTGGTGAACAAAACAAGGCCTCTGAGTTCCATATCCATCTAGAAATCACTTATGAGAGATTTAACTGCTCAATGCAAGTAGCTAATTGCATTCTCATTTGCAGAGTCAATCAGGACACAGCAGAGGAGCACTTGGTTAAAACACTTCAGTGCCCTTTCTATAATAAGTGAAACACTGTTTTGTGGCTTTTCTGGGTTTTTGAGATTTTTGCTGTGGGGTTTTCTGGAGTTCTTTTGGGTGAAGAAAGGCTTTATCGTGTACTGCATTTTTTTTTCTGCCCTGGACAGAAAATAGTAGGTGTTTTAATGGCAAAAATATTCAAATCTGATCCAAGACTATCACTTCCTGTTATTAGTCAGTTTTAAACACTCACCTATGTTTACTTCTGAATGATTGTGGCTGGTTTTTGATTCAAGATACCATGATTCTGATAGAATGTCATTGTCTGGTTAGTGGCTAAAATAGTTTACGATCTAAAAGCAGAATATTTGATTGATTTAAAATTTGGAATATCAGAAACACAAAGGCAGGGAAATCAGCTTTTTGTGACTTCAAAATTTGGGTCCTAGATATATACTGTGGTATACATGTGGAAAATGTATAGAGTTGTCAGATCTAGACAGTGGATTTGTTTCTTTTTCATTCAGACATTTTAGGAAAGGATGATGGAATCTTTCTCTGTTTTTTATTTATGTTGTCTTTCTAGACATTCATTTTATTATTCTGCCTACTATTGTACTATTAGTGTTCTTTCATTCTTTTGTCTCAGGAACACTGCCTGACCATGCTTTTATCTGCCCATATCATGTCAGAGTTACTGGAAAACTCTCCAGTCTAGTGAGGCCCCCTGAATACTGTCCATATTGATAGTTCCAACTAGCAGTGACAGAATAACAAAGAGAAGTCTGAAGGCAATCAAAAGAGATTTTCAGGCCCTGGGACAATTGGTAGAGGGAACAGGAGCACAGGTAGTGATTTCATTGGTTCTTTCAGTACCACTGAATAGTACTGCTATAGACAGATCTGTCAGGTCAGTGATGGCTCTCCATTGGTGTCAGCAGAAAAACTTTGGTTTTGTTGACAATGGGAGGATCTACTCAGTACCTTGTCTACTGACATCTGATGGGATGCACTCCCATCAGAGGGAAAAAGGAATTCTAGCACAGGAGCTATAGTGGGGCTCATTTTAAACTTGCTTGGAAGAGGGAAAGGGAAAAAAACCAGGCTCTCTAATAAGGAATGATGGGACGGCGTGCCGGAAGTGGAGGAAATGATCAGCCTGGGATGGGGCAACCCTTGGATGTATGAACAGACTAGGAAATGAGATGCTAGACAGCTGAGGTGTGGAAAGGGACCTGGGGGTCTGGTCAACAGAAAGCTGAATCTGAGCCAGCAGTGCCCTGGCACCAGGAGGGCCAACCCTGTCCTGGGGTGCATCAGGCACGGCATGGCCAGCCAGGCAAGGGAGGGGATTGTCCTGCTCTGCTCTGCACTGGGGCAGCCTCACCTCCTGTGTTGGGGGCAGTTTTGGATGCCACAAAATAAGAAAGATATAAAGCTATTGGAGAGTGTCCAGAGGAGGGCAGTGAAGATGGTGAAAGGCCTTGAGGGGAAGCTCTATGAGGAATGGCTAAGGTCTTTTCTCTCTCTGAAGCAGACTGAGAGAGGGCCTCATTTCATTTGACAGCTTCTTCATGAGGGGAAGAGGAGGGGCAGGCAGTGACTGATCTCCTCTCTCTGATGACCAGTGACAAGACCCAAGGGAATGACCTGAAGCTGTGTCAGGGGAGGTTTAAGTTGGGTATTAGGAAAAGGTTTTTCACCCAGAGCTGGGCACTGGACCAGACTCCCCAGAGAAGTTATCACAGCACCAAGCCTGATAGTGTTTGTACAGAACTCTTGGGCACATTATGGAATGCTTGGGGATGGTGCTGTGCAGGACTCGTAATAGTTGAGAGTCCCTTCCACCTCAGCATATTCTGTGATTGTATTGTTGTGTTGAAAACATTGTTCTACTTCATCACTGTGGCACAGCTAGGGCTCTTTTTACTTGCTTAAACCTACTGCAGTCTCTCTAGTCCCACTGTCAATCATCACCTGGATGCTGAGACGAATATTTTATAGCAGCTTCTGTCAGCAAAGAGAAAATATTTTGAAAAATACAGTGTAAGAGTTGAATGTCAGCCTGCAGAGTGGCCTGGTTAAACAGAAGAATTGACTTTGCCAAGTTTTGTTTTGTTTCTTGGTTTGTATTTTTTTTTTCAATGTAGGTTTTTTCCCATTTAAAAAAAATAATTTGAGGTCGAGCCCAAATAAAAAAATTAGTCTTTCTTGGCAAGGACTCCTAATTGACTAGCTTACTAAAATTCTGAAGCATCCTCATGATAGTTTCTGTCTCCTCTTTTGTGGTCTCTGTAACGTGGGAATTCTCAGTGCGTTTGTGGGGGGAGTGGACAACTTCTGTACTTGAATAGTTCTGTTTTATCCCCTGTAGTCCCTTGTTTTTTTTCTTTTTCAGTGAAAGCTTTTTCTGAGGTTCAAAAGTCTACATCAGGTATTACGCTGTCTCTGAAGGAAGTATTCCCAAAGAGATTCTGGATGTCCTAGCAATTGTATTTAGTCGTTGTGACCAGGGCAAAACACACTCAAAAGATATACATAAGCAGAAAGCCATGTAATTTTAAAAACCATTTTTAAAAAGAATGGTGGAAACACAAGGCATAATGCGTAGAAAATCTTGTGTTACAAAGCTGCGAACCCTCATTGAGAAGTTGCATTTGTTTCCTGAGCCAGAGAATATCTCTGTCCCATAGCAGCCCTACAGTACTGGGAACTGCACTGAGAAGTGCAGCCTCCTTGTTAGTTGATAAACAGAGATTGGAATCACTTATTAAGCTATATTATAGTGTTTGTTAACAATTTTTACCTTCCTAAATTGATTCAGTGTAATCCTTGCAATGGCTTTACCTCATTTCTGGAAGACATACAGATAATGTGGTACTTGTATGGAGTCACTGAAAACCTGCTGCATTTCTGTAGTAGAATTGTGTGGCAGGATTATATTAACATAGATTTTGGAATATTTGAGCTCCCATAGGGTATGGTCTGTGGCTGATATGATATGACATGACTTGCCTTCAACAGTTGTTTTAACAAGATATCCTTCATATAAAATATACCAAGCTGAAAGGCATAACTGACTGAGTTAAGTAAGAAACACTGGTGGCAAAATTCTTCACTTTCATCTTTATCTGATTAATTCAAGACTGAGTGTTACAGTGAAAGTCTTTTTAACCTACCAAAGTATTTGGTATGTTTATTTAAGGAAAACCAAATAAAACCAGAAAGCATAAACCCCACCCCCAAAAAGCCCTTTTATATTATTTAGTACAAGATCCTTTTTATTAAATTGTTAAACTAGTTGCAAATATATGTGCATTTACTCTAGTCAAAACTCATAGTTCTTAAAATATCTTCACTCCTCCTAAAAACTGCTTTAATAATACATTAATTAACACTTCTGAAGTACTTGGCATATTTAACACAAGATAATTTACACTTCCTAATATTTTAAACTGTGTATTAAAACGTCTAGCATTAGCGAACAGAAAATACACTGTATGTGAATACAGCATTAAGTGCTAAACATGTAATTTACGTGTAGCTCAGTCTTTAATTTATTAGAAATAGATATACTTAAATGTGTTGATAATAATGCTATTGTTGTTGGAATCACTATTAACATTTTCAGATTCCTGCTGATTTTTTTTTCCAATAGTACCATTGCAGACCCTTAATATCTGTTAATAACAATGTTTAAATTTAGGGCTATATAAAGTTAATTTCAGGTTTTATGGCATAATATTGTATTTTAATTTTTATCTGTTTTTTCCGTTCACAGAGCTTTTAGACTTGATTAAAAAATATTCAGCCAATGCCTGAAATACTGTACTGGCATCAAAAGGCTTTGACTGACCACGTACTTGAGAACAGATTTCGGATATAGACAGCTCTTTACTGTCTCTCGACTTTATATTGTGGGAAAAGCTTACTGCATGAGGATACTAAATGGCTTGAGGGTTTGGTAATGGGATGTGGAGACCTTCACCTTAGGTCACTAGTTTGAATGCAGCCCAGGTGGGTGGAAACTAAAACCCATTATCATCTGATGGCTCCTGGATGGCCTGTGGGAAATGAGTTGGTGGTCCTAGGCCACTTCCTAGGAGAAAGACAACAGTATTGCAGAATAAGCATCTTAGCGCTTGGAGATTGGGACCCTTGTGGGAGCTCTACAGAAAAAAACAGTGGCTGGAGTGAGTCTGGGTGCTGAATTGCCTTCTGCACCTCAAGTGGTTTCTGTAGGTCAGATGAGAAGCATGATTGAGTAACAGAATGTAGAAACCATTGGCACTCATTAGATCAAGCCTAGCTTGTAAATAAACTTCCAGAACTCTTTAGCTATGTTTTTGCTCTCACTTTCATTGCTTACAAGGTACTTCAGAGACATGCTGGATGTTCTTCATTTATTTTGTTGGGGGGAAAAAAAAACCCTAAACAAAACCAGAAAACGTTTTACTTTAGTTAGCCTCATCAGACTTTGTGTTATTATCCTGGTTTAATTTTTTTCTGCCTGTAATTTTGCCACCAATCTCCAGTTGTTTTTTACTGACTCTTCTATTGGAAGAGGAAAATATTATATGCTAGATTATTGTCAGAGGCAGTGAAAGACTCTTAATTGTTGCATAAAATCAGTGCTCAAAATTTAATTGTTGGGAGAAATGATCAAGCATGTACTCTTTTCCAACCCTTCTTACAGCTCCTATGCATAGTGGCTTGTGTGTCTGTCTTGAGCATAGTCTTGATTAGCTAATGAAGCTCATGTGGCTGGGTAAATGCAGCCTTGTCAGGGGCGCTCTGGGGTTTTTTTGCTCAGGAAATGGAGGGATCTTCTTTCTGTGCTTAGAATCCATCTGAGCAGCCAGCCTGTGGCCTTGCTGATCCCCATTACTACCGCCCTCACTGAACAAAAAAAAATTGTTATCTTTTATACATGGGCCACAGGGCCACGCCACTAGTGAGAAAGAGCACTCTTCCATCAGCCTACAGATGCCTTCAGTCACACTCATGTTTGCTGGACATGACAGCAGCAGAGATGGTGTTTCATCCCAGAAGAGTCATGGGCACAGAGTGGCTGGGGTATTTCACCAGTTATACTGAAATCCACTTTGCTTCCTGCAGTTTTTGATGTCAAGAGGGTGATGTTTCATCTTCGTTTGAGTTCCTCAAACTTGATCTGGGTGCTAGTGCAACTGGGTGAAGTCACTTTAGAGCAGAGACAGATGCATGTGTCATGATTCTCATAAATTTCAAGCATTTCTCCTTAAAATACAACAGCTCCTTTGCAGAGAAGTTGGACAGTGAAATAAGTAATATTAAGGTGCTGGGCAACTTTCTACTTGAAACGTTAAATTTTGTTTATATCCAAACATAAAGGGTTTATAGTCAGTATTGCAAGAGCCTATATAATGTTGCATCCTCCCTAATAAATTAATCAGATGCATAACATTAAGCTGGCTGAATATCCTCACTTCCTCAAATATGTGTTGAGAGTGTACAAATATCCACTTATTTGACTTTTCTCTATTTGTTGCATGCTTCTTTGAAGAGAACATTGTTTAGAAAGTTGCTGGAGAATGTTTATTCCTTTGAGAATAGCTAGCAAAATAAGAAGTTCTAAAAGGAAGATACTATTGTTTTAAGAGAAAATTTGCATATAATAAGCAAATAATAATAAGTTATTATACTTTATATTTTGAGATGAAGTATCACAGTTTTAATAAAATCATCTACAAAATTTGTGTTTTGTGCAATAGAAGATGCTAGCCAATTTAAATGTTTTGCTAAAACATTGTGATGTAAACAAAAGTACAGAAAGCTTGAAGTGAATATCAACTTTTCAACATTTAAAATGAAGAAATTGTTGTTGTTTTTTTTTAATAGCGGTCTTTATTAACTAAATTTCTAAATAATGGCACATACCTAGCTTGGTAGATAGTCGTAGGGGATTTTGTCAGTTTTTTTAATAAAACCAGTTACATTTGGCAAAAGAAACTGATACTTTTCAGAATTATATATTAATTCTGAATTAAATGCTTGTGCATATTTACCACTGTGGCCTTGGGTTTTGGCATGGATAGTTCCCCCTTGTAGTTTGTAGAAATCTTCTGTCAATTTTTTTTTTCCTATCATGGCTTTTCAAAACAGCTAAACCTAGTTCTGTAACTGTGGATGATGATCTAGGGACTGCAGGAGTTACACAAGTCACAGCAGAGGTTTGTAACTTCTTTTAATTTGCTAATCCATGCATGGAACAACATTTCCAGCATTACCCAGAGATTAAGCCCCAGGGCCAAGGGCAGGGCCTCAATTTTAGTTTGCTAGTGATAGGCATACTGTGGTTAGAACTAGGTCTCTGCTGTGGACAATACCAAGCCTTTTCAATTTAAATTTCAATAACGGTAGCAAAATATTAAACATGGAGAATATGAATTAGAAAAAACCCCAGCACTGTGTCTTTGCATTCAGGCGTTCCGCTGGATAAAGTATATGCTGTAATATCGGAACCAAAAAACCGCTACTTTTGTCAAAAGTGAAAAGAAATACAGATGTATTATGTTAATTTTATGCAAAATATTTATGTGTGAGAGTGTGATTATTAATGAATAAAGAACAAAAAGATGATTTTTGTGTAGCTGATTGCAGTAATATTTAGCAATGTAATATGTACTGCACTTCAATAAAATTTTTTGATAGATTTTTGTTTACTCTGATGATTAACTGGTAATTCGTTCACATTAAGTTGGTGAGTTTTAATGTAGGTCACAGAAGCAGCAATCACCTTATTTGTTGATAGTAAGTTTAAGAGAGTAAAAAGATTTGTGGAGATGTAGATTCAAAATGTATTTTATTCAAGCAGCATTTTATATAATAAGTAGATGTTAGTTTATTGTAATATATCATAAAACCTCTTTAGATTGGAGAAAGCCTATGGGGTAGCATTCAGGTGTTTTGTTGTTTCGGTTTTCGGTTTTTTAAATTGTCATTCTGTTTTATTTTTTCATTTGCTTTTGTAGGAATATATAGATATATGTGCACATAGACTGCTCCGAATTCATAACTTTCAGACTGGAATCTTGCATTCATTCCCATGCTCTGCAAGCAGTACAAAGCTCTGAATAAATGCAAAAAGAAGAGCCATCTTTAATCATTGCCTTTGGTATTTTTTGGAATATGTTCTGTGGTCATCTATTCCTGCTGTATGTATTATAAAGATAATTGTGCAGTTAATTTCCCTCCAATTGCAGTTTTTAAGAAGGTGGGAGAAGTATTGCAATGTACTTAACCAAAAGGAAACCCACATTGGGGTAGATGGTGCAGGGGTAATGATTCCTCAGAAGCTTAGCTGACAGGAAAGGCAAATTGAAGACCAGACCAACACACCCAGGAGGTCTTGCAGAGAAATGCAGTTGGTGTTCTGGAGAAATGCAGCATCTCAGGACAGAATAGTCAAAGCAGGAACGTATTGCTTGCCTTGCTGAAGTGAAGCTTCTCTGAGATGGAGTCCTGCACGTTTCATGTACCCGTGACTCATGTTACCTTTGCTGTGAGTTCTGTCTGTAGAAAGTTTGCAGGGTCTGACAGGGTGTAGACTTTGACTACTTGAGCGAGGTAGAGGTAGGTGTGACATATTTGCACTATTGATGGGGTTTTTCCCCTGTTGTTTAGGCTATCCTGTTACACTCACATCCTAAGAAATTTAGCGTGTGAAGTTAATCTGTATACTTGGTTTATTTCCTGTCCTTTTTGTTTGGGAACAGTGATTGCAGGTTTTTTTTGTGTAACTCTTTAACTTTGGGATTGTTATACTTACTGTGTACTGGACTGGTACAGGCTCATGGCAAATGGCACCAAGTGGGCACCAGGCAAATGGCAACAAGCAACATCGTGTTGCTGCTTACCTGTCAGTACCTTGAGGAATGGCCATTCACAAAGCGTGTCTTGGAAGGTGCCAGTCTCAATCCTTTGTCCACCTAAATACTTAGAGAATGTAGTTTCCTAAGTTCATTATAAATGTTTCTATATCATATAAAATAACAATTTCCATTAAGCATAGTGCAAAAGGATGTTTTCCAACATCTTTTTCAATGATTAGTCATAGTTATTACTTCAAATAGAAATCAGTCTTTATAAGGCCTCTGATTTTGGGGCAAGTGTTGACTTAAATTACAGAAAATGTAAACTAATGAGATACTTCATTTGTTTTTAGTCCCTGGCATCAATATACATGCTATTGCGTGCTGTAGTTGTCATCTCTAAATCTATTTTTAAAGAGCCTAGAGTAAATACTTCAAGTTCAAAAAACCTTCAGTGTTTACAGACATTAGATTTTCCCTATGACTGTCTCAGTATTTTGGGAATAGAATAGCATTAAGCAGTGAAGCAACTCTAGAGTGGAGATTTATTTAAATAGCTTCTCATGCCATCTAAAGAGAGTTCCTTGTTGGCTTGTTCCATGAATTGGGTGTTAAAACCTCTCTGACCACTTCATAATGATTATGAAGTCATACCTATAATAAATAAGTTTTAGGTCAGACTGCACAGAGACCATACTAAAACTTGTTTCCTTGCTTTTAATGTTTGAAAGGTAGTGGTGCAGCATGTGTGTGGTCTGAGTTTTTTGCAGACGTGATCTGCATTTAATCTGGGAAAATTAATTCCCTAAGCTGCTGGCAGGCAGCATGTACTTGTTAATTATTCAGGTGGATGACAAATGCAGAGCAGAGGTTCTCGCAAAGACAAAGTTTGTATGATGCATGTTTAGTAACTGATAGGCTTGACATTCTGTGGTGTCTTACTCAGTGCTAATCCTAATAAGCTGCCTGATGAGATGAACGCCTATCCTCCTGTCCTTTAGAGAGAGAAAACAGAGATTTGAAAGAACTTCATTATAGCAATAAATCCCATACTTTCTGTTATTCCTGGTGAAAAGAGATCTTGTCCAGATGAATAACACACACACAGAGAAAAAAGTCAGAATACTAGTGTAAAACAGAGTATTGAAATGAATAGAAAACTATTGTGAATTTCTCCACTCTAAAAGCAGCTGCAGTTTAACTTTATTGATAGGCCAAGTTTATGCTGGTTAATGTTCTTCAAATTCTTTGGTGCTGTTCTACAAGCGATACAATCCTGTGGATGCATGATTTCACAAAGATTTGCAAGTTACCAGGGAAGTAGACTGAAAATATTGCATTTTCTGTAGTTGTTTTCCGTGTTGTGAGTTTTCCATCAGTCAGTTGCACCAGACAAGGGCAAGGGCCAAAAGTATTCATGGGCACTTGAAGCATTAATAACCAAGGGGCTGCCAGTGCAAATGGATTTTTCCAAATGCTTTTATTCTGTGTTAATTTCTCATGGCTTTTTTCACTTGTTCTATATTTTTGTTAGAGTAGGAAGAATGATAACAGATCTAATTCTGCCACTGCATTGCAGAGCATCCAGCACCAATCCTGAGTGACACTTCTTAAGTTATTCTAGGGCATAATGACCAAAGGTGCATTTTTCTGTGTTTACAGCTCTCTTCCATATGTCAGCTTTTTCTTGTGCCTAAGTGAAAGAATAAAAAATGGGCTTTACTAATATTTTGCTATAAATTATGGGTACATAATTTCAAGTATGCAAAAAGAGACTTTTCTACTGTATCTTAGAAAAACCAAACATACGTGGGGTAGAAGGTGCCAGTGGAAGATTCCTGCATTCTATACCTCTGTGAAGCTTAAATCTGTTTGTCTTATCAACTGCATTTAAACATATCCTCTAGCTCAGTTGAATACAGGCTGGGGGAGAAGAGTCACTAGATTATATAAAGGTGGCAGTGATTAACTTCTCTCACATCCTCCCCCCTCTGTGTGTGCTCATATGGTGGGGGGAGAGAGGGGTACTTTAGGCCCAGGTTCTGTCTGAACATTGACAGAGACCTCTGATAAAAAGTGGTTCCTGCTTTCCAGACTCCCCTGAAGTATGGGGGATGCCTAATAGCAATCAGAGAACAATATTTAAATATTTTGAGAGGAATACTTTGTGGCTCGTGAAGGTTAAAGTATTAAAGTAACATAAGGCACTTGTTTATCTTTGTAAAACACGTGGTGCATTGAATCCTAGCTCTGAGCAATCCTCCTGTCTTGAGGTGAAGGAAAATGTTAACTTAATTTACAAGCTAACAGAGTCCTGGGCATCTCCAGATTAGGGGCTTTTAATCAAATGAATTTGTAGCTAATAATTGAAACTAGTTTTCTGATGCTAACTGTGAAATTCAGCTGAAATCACCAAACTCATTTCCACGAGGGTTTAAGAGCTGGTTGAAATTAGAGTGTAGCAGAAAGGGCTTTAGTTTGTTCCACCAATTTATGTGTACTCTTCTCTTTTTCTCTTGCACAAATCGCTGGTACGGTGATTTCAGTTCTGAGACAACTGAACTTATTTCTGCTAAGATTTAAGTTTTGGCTGAAATCAGAGCATAAGGCTTTTGTTTGTTCCACTAATTTATGTATCCTCTTTCCATTTTTCTTGTGCAAATTGTTGGGCATGGTGTTTTCATTGCTGAGACTTAATTTTACCTAGCAGAAAAATGCATTATGTACTGTGAAAGTAATTTGTGTCTACAGAGTAATTTCATAAGGTCCTTGATTCATAATACCATGTACTGAGCTACTCTTAGCAGAAAGAAGGGTTTTTTTTGCGTTTTAGCCCCTGTGGTTGAGCTCACATTTCAAAGGACAGCCCTTCCTCTTTGTGTCGTTCTCGTTATTTTATATTTGCAAATGAAAGCAACATTGCATGAATTTAAATAAATAGAAGAAATTGTAAAAAATGTATTTAATTTTAGTGTGCATTTTAGTGATCACACGCAGAAACTGTGACTTGTTCTGTGAATAAAACACAAAACCCTTGGTCACAATTTATGAATATAAAGAACTCCTATACTATAGTCAAGTAAACTTGGAAAATAACTGCATGTTGGGACAACCTCGTTAAAATGTCACGTACACACTTCAATAAACCTTACAAAATATAATATTTTAAGAATTCCCCATTAAACTGTCATGTCTTTTTTTTGCATTACTTTTGCTATTATTGCCTAATTACCAGGATATTTGTATGCTAATTGAAGCCTTTTTCTTCTTCTAATTGTCCTTATTCCCTCATTCATTTTGGGCAGAATCTGAGATGTGCATGAGAAGCAAAGATTTATCTTGGTTTCTCTGAGGAAACTGTTTTTATCTGTGAGCTTCCAGAAGAGAATTTGCAGAGCTTCTGAACAACATATGCATCACATGTAGTATTTCCAGAGAGATATGAATTTTACCCACAGAAAATGGTTTTTATCCCCCAATAGATGCACAAATCTGTAACTTTATCCCATTTGTAGTTTGGTACCAGGATCAGATACAGTGGTGGTGGAATGCTCCATACCCTGTCATTCCCTCCTTATTTTGTCTGCACTCACAGCTTATTATCAAATCAAAATTTTGGCAGCATTTTACAAGGGCTGTTCTAACATATTAAGCTTTTCTTTAGACCAGCATCCTGGGACAGTGTCTTATCCAGTTTGTGGTTGCATGCTAAAATTGTTTGACTTTAGGAGGGCTAATTCTTTGTCTGATATTCCTTTTACATTATGTTCCTTCTCCTTTTTTTTTTTTTTTTTTGGTGGAGAAGAAATGAGTGTGGGTCTGACCAAGAGAGGTATAAGGAAAGATCAGTTCTTCCTGCCATTCTGTTTTTTTAGCTGGGAGCTCAGCTACCTCTGTACAGAATATAGGTTTTTGCAGGGCATTCTGAGTAGAAGCATACATGATCACTTTTTTTTTCTGACAAGAGGGAAATGAAACAGAACTGAATTGGAGCTTCTTTGATTCCTTGTTCCTTGATCTGGAACAAAAATAATTTGTAGAGAACAGCATTGCTCAATCTACAAATAAAAAGAAAGTAGAGCCCCATGTAAAGAAACACCCTACCTATTGCTCCAGCAGCCCTTTGATTGCAGAACTGAGCCACTTTTCTACCTCTTCTGTTTTTCAAGCTGTGCCTCCTGCCAAATCTAGCGAATGCAATTGGTGCCTACAAACAGATTTAGAAGTGAGGCCAGATCTGTGGGACAGCTATCCCAAAATGGCATACATTAATAGATGTATGAGATGAACACACATTTTCCTCCTGCCTTCCTCAGATGCAGCTATAGTGATAATCTTCAGTGCCTGTTACCTCTTCCTCTCAGTGGAGTGCAGTAGTAAAGATCAGAATTGAGAAGAATGGACCATAAATGTGGCTTGAACTTGTAGAGCATCCAGCTGTACATGCACATATTTCCCAAAAAGCTCCTACTTCCTTAGCATAGGAGTGCTAGCAGTGTAAACCAGAGCGAGAAAGCAGCCAAGTCAGCAGTTTAAAAAAAAAAAAAAAGAAAAAGAAAAAAAAGGTGGAGGGGGAAGTGGCAGCAAACCAACCCTAAACTAAAACCTGACCACCCCACGCTTAGCCTAAGTGTTAACCAGCCTAAGATAATGCTTGCATATGCCAGAATATTTCTATGCCAGTAGGTTTACATCTCTCCCCAGACTGCTTGAAAGACAGCAATAGAAAGATAGTCTTTGTTGAGTTCAAGTAATGGAGGAAATACCCAGCTATTGTACAAAACACTGCTGTGAGTTTTCATGACTTAAGGACTGAGTTTTCTTCTTACCAAGAATCCTCATGCCCAGGTCATCACTCCCAGCTTAAGGAATTGTTGGAAAAGAATCCTGGAAAGAAATAAGCAGATGATAAAGAACTTCTTAGCCATTTTCAATTTTATTTGTGCTAAAATTTCACTCAAACTTTATAAAGCCAGAAATTCCTCATCATGTAGCTCCAGCCTCTGTCACTAATGAGGTCAAACATGTCTATCCAACCAGGGATCCGGCATGTTTTTACTGAGAGAGACCTTTACTCAACAGAATTGTCTTTTCACTCTGCTGGTTGTTACCACCTTCCCAGATTAGGTAAACAGGAATGCAGCCACCTTGCTCCTCTTATGAGGTCCCTGAAAACAGTAAAGTAACAAGAAAACTCAAAAAGTGATTATTATTCTAACAGCCTCTCCTTGTTTTTGAAAAACTTTTCACCAACAACGGCCCATGTCAGGTTACACACTTCATGAGCTTTCTCATGAAAGAGAAAAAATGGGAAGGAATCAAGATTCAAATCCATTTCAAGCAAGGGGGAAGCAAGCTCTGCAATCTGGGTGTCAGTTGGATCAATTCTGAGCGGTTGCAGTCAGATATTAAAAGTATTTTAATGGTTAATTCGGCTCACATAGAAAGGAAAAAAAAAATAGATGATGCACTCAAATAGGTCATGAAATGAGAGGAATGAAGCCTTTGCATGTGTTGGGCAGGGTAAAGTTAAACACGCCATTCGCATCAAACATCTTTGGCCATGTCAGCCATTCTTCCCGGACTAGCAGGGTGAAAAATTTCAATACAGAAACGTGAAATTATCAGTAGCTTTAAGTCATTGAGACTGGCAGAGATTTTCTAGGTCTGCTACTTTATTAACATGGAAAAGAATTTCAAAAATAACTCCTGATTTCAGCTACCCTGTATGTGCATGTATGAAATTAAGATCAATACAGCTCAACCTGTTCCTGCTGTGAAGGGAATTGGAGGTGAGCAGAGCAGGACTCTGCCTGTGGCTTCAAAATAAGCTTAGAAAAAAGCTTGTCTTCAGAAGAATATAATTTACCATCTTCAAATAATTTTTAAATTTTGTATGTGGATGGGACCCCTTTTCTTTTGCTAGCTTGGATCACAAATGTTCTTTAATAGTTCTGTGATGCGTCTTTTTGGATTATGGTAGCAGTAGTGGGGTTTGGGAAACGAGGAAATACACTTATCTCTTTCTAGCTAATCTTTTTGATCAAGGTTCTATACAAATTAAAAGTATAAACAAACACTGAATAGTTTCCTGGAATCACATGGTCAACACCTTTATGGTGCTAAAATAACCCAACAGTAATAGAGGGGTTACACATAATGAATGACCTTGAAGGTCTTGTCTAAGATCGTGGTTAATATTGGCTGGGAAAAGCAGAAGGATAAAGAGTGTCAGAGAAACAACAGGGCCCCACAGGCCCTCCTTTCTCAGGGTTGCCTGTTCTGAGGAATTCTCCATGCATCTGTTTATGATGTTGTCAGGTATAACAGCATATTAAGTGGTTGTGCTCCATGTATAACAAATGAAGTAAATCAGGGGTGTTCTTGAATTATGTCTCAGCTCTTTTCCATTGTCAAGATTTCTCCCTCTCCTCAGGTTAATGTGAAGATGGGAGACACAGAGGTTATGGTTGTGATTCGCTATTATCCCTGAGATCTGGTCTAATTGTTGGGAGACCTGTGTTGGCTATGACTGGCAAATGTGTGATGATTTTCTCTGTAACTTGCAAGGGTGGGACTGGTCCCTCTTGGGAAGTTCTCCTTATTGGTAAAAATGATCTTCCAGTCTGAGTACACCCAGGCTGTACTTAGAGGGTACCCAGTGTACCCAGGCTGAGGGGAAAAAGGTACAAAGACTAACACGGCTGAAATTTGTTTCACATAATATCTGCAGTGCTCACAAGTACTTCATTTGAAATAAAATTGTGCAGGAAAAAGGACATAAAATATTTCTCCCAAAATTTCTCTTTACTGATATATATAATCTTTCATGTTTCCTTTGTCATGCTCATATACATACTCCCAAATTCTCCCAGTTTGTCCAATTCTGATTGCTTCATCTGCCAGAAGAAAGCCTATCTGTGCCCAGCATTACTGTGTCCCTCATGTTAAAATTCTTTCTTTACTTGTCGTATTATCTTTATTTTTAATTCCTAACCTATGTGCAGATAAAGTCAGTCAATTTCTAATGTGTCTGTACAGATTCTCTAATGCAGCCTGGGATACCATCTGCCTTTTTTGCTGCAATTGCATATTCCTGGCTCATGTTCAACTTAGTGTCCACTACGATGCCTAGGTCCCTTTCTGCCAAGCTGCTTTCCAGCTGGGTGACTCCCAGTATTATCTTGGTGCATGAGTTTGCACTTCTCCTTGCTAAACTTAATGAGGTTCCTGTCAGGCTGTCAGAGTTCCTCTGGATGTGACCCTCTGGTGTATCAGCCACTCCTCCCAGTTGTGGGAAGTGTCATCGGGCTCTGCTATCAGCACTCTGGCTGAGGGTACACCCTGCCCCGTCATCCAGATCATTAATGAAGATGTGAGTTGTCTGGACCTCCTTGCCTTTTTTTTTTACTGGTCACATGCCCTTTCTCTTTGAGTTTCTTTCTCTCTAATCTAATTTTTCAGTTCAATTAATTTAAACTTTTCATCTCTGCCTTTAAGGATCATTCTGTTTTGTCCCTGTGCGTATCTGCACTCCCGGCAGTGCTGCCTTTCCTCTTGTTGCTAGCTCAAGCTGAGAACACTTCCCTGTCTCCTCACACAAACACCTCTTGCATGAAAAATTCAGCTCAACAAGTGAGTGCCAAAAAGAGCTGGCACACAGCTGGGATACAGTGATTTACTGACGTCTTGGAAAATTGTTGCTGTCGAGGGTAATAGACTGGTGTTGTTTATAACAGTCAAACATGCCTGATAGGTTTTCCATAATAATTGGAAAGAGCATGATTAACCTTACCACAGAAATTATGCTGTAGTAAGCAAAATATGCTGTCTCTGAGCTGACTTTAGCTAGAGGTGACCACTAGAGACAGCATTCTTCTTCAATCAATCTGAAAAACCTTTTGAAAATTACCCTCAGATCTTTTTTGGTACCAACAGACGTTAGGTATATTGAGCATTAAACTTGCAGCTATTTAGGCCTTCCAAGATTTGTGTGAGTTGTTTAACTGTCTGATATCAGTCCTTCTGCTGTATTCCATGTCTGTGCCTTACCCCTTGGACCTGTGGCCAGCTGTTCTTGCACCGTAGGGGTTCCTGTTTCAGTCCTCTTATCCCAGATCTGTGTCCACTTGAAGCAACTCCACCTGCAGCTCATGCTTCAGCAGGATCAGATGGATGTAGTACATGGATGTACTTTAATACATCAGGGCAGAGGAGGGTGTCAGAAGTGAGATACTCCTGTTAAAGGAGTGTTAATGTCATGAATGTAATTACCAGCACCCTGCTTCACATGGGTGAAGTTTTGGTTTTGGCTCTTCTGTGTGTGTGTGTGTCTTTGATGGTGGGGGAAGCCATTCAAACCACCTGCAGCCTAAGTTCTTTTGGGAAGAATTGCTGGAGTGAAGGCAGGCATGAAAATAAACCTATCAGTGCTGCTAAATTCTGATGACTCCCATTGTAATTAATTTAGCAGGGAAGAGAGCCTTCTCTTGACTTCTATCTCTTTTTTATTTGAGATTCTATTTTCTAAAGGATGCTACTTCACACACACTGTTTATTTCTGCATGTCAAAGAAATTATGATTAAAATTCTGAATGCTCACAGATACAAAAATTTTCACCACATAAAAATTCAACTGTATTGGGGAAGATGTTATTTGTTTGGTGGATGTTTCATAAAGAAGTTTTTTGCTTTCAGAAGAAACTTCAAAGACAGCCAGGGACAAAGTGTGACTGGGCAAAAGGAAGTTTTTCCCACAGCAATAATGTAACATCAGTGAGAAAGTACGAGATAGGTTTGAGGTGTGGG
>VXBR01006880.1:1006990-1053762 GCA_013400215.1 Cisticola juncidis
TTTTTTTTGTAAATGAAGGCTATTAATGGCTTTCATGCAACAGTCTCATGACAGCATGAGCTGGCAGCCTGTGGTGGTAGGGCAAAGCTGCAGGCAGTACAGAATGATGCAGGACTTGCCAAGATCTGACAGTGACCTGGTAGTGGCAGTATGAATTAACATGCAACACAGCTCTGTTATCATAAAAGTAGGTTTTGAGATAGTTTGGTTTTGTTGGTGATAAAATAAGGATGTCTTCAAGTTTCACCAAAGAGTGTCAGTGAGAGGCACAGAGATGAGGACACTTAACAACCAGAAATGGAAATGCTAAAGAAGGAATTGGTGGTAAAGTAATGGGATATGAAAACCCAGAAGGAGAAAATGTATTTGAGCAGTATTCAGTGCTTATATGATCCAGTCTGAATTGTTTTCGGGTTATGAAATGATTTAGGAAACACTTCCTGAAAATCTCCTGTTCTCTTAGTAAACACTAGTTGTGTATAACACAAGTTTTTGTCAGCTATTGTACCACCAATCAGGGCAGTGACTTTTAAATCAAAAGTAGATAGTTCCAACGAAGAAGAGCTAGAATGAGCAGTAAAAAGCAGCTGTTCTTTGCTCAGCAGGAAAAGGTGAAACCTCCCTGTAGAGTAATAGTTTTTTCCCATTGGCTTACATTCTCATTACTGTGTAATAAGGTGTTCAAAATCAAAGTTTCAAGACTGACCTTTGATCAGGAGTCTTTTGTGAGCATGTAGTGTGTATTCTCTCTCTGAGCTGGTCAGAGCAGAGCCCGTGATTCAGACATGCAGGTTCCACCCTATCAACCAGACACCTCCATGTTCTCAAGCCAGCCTTGGAGGCAGTCAGATCTTAAACATACCAAATTCTAGATTCTTTGCTAAACTGCCTTTCTTTTGGTTCTCTTAGAGTAACAAGTGCTGTCCTGCAGGCAATTCATCTGAAGGATATATTTAACTTTGTGCCTGCTTCTGGAAAGCAACTTCATTTTGTGGTTCTAGGATGTTTGAAGGCAAAGTGCTTCCAGGTGGCATCCAAACATAGCCTGACTCCAGAGCAGGGAGTGGCCTGAAGATTCTCATCTGCCCAACCACGTTTTAGCATGCATACTTCCAGTGTTACCACAATGGAATATCTTCCAGCTGGTGTTCAAAAATATTTGCTTTACCTTTTATAGACCACATTTGCTCTGTCAAACAATTGTGTTTGATTTTTTTATTGTCACTTATGTTGGGATATGTATTCAGCAAATGGATGGAGAAAAGAATGTAGCATATTGCAAAAATCTTATTTTTGTTTTCCATATTTTCTTATCTCTATCTTTTTGAGACTTCTAGGAGCAAAAATCATTTTATGTGATGCAGTGAATGTGTTACATTGCTTCTTTAAGGTTTGTTTGCTTTGGTTTTTTAAACAAGCATTTATTTAATCTCAAGCTGTCCCTTCCATTTCTGGACAGGATGCATTGGTTTGGGTGTTTGCTGAATGAAATGCTAAATCATAGATTTGACTATAAATTTATTCTGAAAAAAAACTGAATAACTGAAAGTCTTATATAGTTAAAAAATTGTCTCAGCTAAGCCATAAAAATTAGAAGCAACCATATTGTCTCCAAGCTATGTTACATTTGTAATAATTTTGAGACCAAGTCATGAAGGAGTTCAAAAAAGTGTGATATATATTTTTGTTCAAGTCCTTTTGACTTGAACAGAAATTACAAGAACAATCTTTTGGTTCTTTTCTCAAGCTACAACAATACCACCAAGCAGAGCTGTTGCTTTTACAGTCTGAGTGCTAAACAGTAACTGGGTACATTACCAGACTTGGCGAGAGCTAATTATCATTAGCTTTCAGTTATTAGACAAGTTGTAAGTTGCTACCATTGACAAAATGCCAATAATGTAGTCATATATCAGGCATCCTTTGTTTAGAGGAATGTCAATCAGAACCCACTCTGGAAATTACAAACTGGATGAGAGAAGCTGCTTTTGAATATAATTTGATAAAAGTATAACACAGTAATAAGTATTGATTACCTAATCTAATTTATATTCATTAAAACCTTAAAAATATTTTATTAAAGGGTCAGATTGTTCTTTTGTGTAGAAATCCTTGATTTGGGTAAGAACCTTCCTAAAGAATCTTTGAGAGATTTTTTGCAGTTTTTACCAGGAACCTTTCCAATCATCCCACCCTTTTCTTCACCTTATCCACCCAAGCCTCGCTTCTTGTTGACAGAGATTTGTAGCACTCATTCTGCTTCTTAGATGGCTGATACCTTCTCAAATTCCCTGGCAGCAAAGCCTGTGGAAGGCCAGGCTGGCAGTGTGTTACTGGCTGTGCCGTACTCCAGGTTCAATCAGTGTTTCTCTCAAGCTATTTAGATAAAGAGGAAAAGGTGTGTGTGCTGAGTGCATCCGCAGGAAATGCCCAAGGATGTGACTATTAACACAGATATGCTTAATTGGTTTTTTAGAAAATATAGTGCTGGTGTTTGTGTTCAGAGTTCAGTCACATGAACTTTAGGTAAATACAGATATTAGAAGGGAAATCTGGTATTTTCCTTGTTTCACAATGATGTGCTTTTCATTTATGTTTCTGTCTTGACTACATGGTTTGGTTCACAATTTGGGAAACTTGACCTTTCAGTGGAATTTGGCCACCAAAACATTTAAGTGGATAATTTAGTAAATTTGAATCCTTTTTTAATTGGCTTAATAATGCAGTGACTAGAGAAAAGTGGCTGCATGATTATGGGTTAACAGGAATTAATATTTAAAATCAGGGGTTTAATTTTATTTTGTTTGATATACGCTGCCACGACCTCTAGACATTCAGTCATTTTAAAAGGCCATGAATTTGCTTCCTGCTCAGAAAACCCTTCCTGTAGAATGAAATGTTTTGGACCAATATCCCAGAGAGGGCTCCTGCCACACCAGACACCAAAATGGTCCCAGAACTGTAAAATAACCCCGGTCATCTTCTTTAAATGCTATGTCTGCATCTGCAATAGCTTCTCACACATCTTGTCCCCTCATGCTATGAAATTATGAAAGTTTAAAGCAGCATGTCAGTTACTTCTGTTCTTTTTGGGGGTTGATGAAGGGTTAGATTTTTCTGTGTGTGAGACAATTATTTAATCTACATCTTTAGTTAATGGAAGTGTTTTAATTTTCCCCCCCTTGTTACTGTTTGTTTAAATAATGCACAACCACTGTGCTTCAGATACTTTACATTTGTTTATGGCTTACAACTAAAACTACTTTGTATTTTACCTGCAAATCAAGTATTCCTACCTCGTGAAAGAGTGAAATTCATCCTGCATACTGATGGCTTTCCAAGGCTTTCATGTCTTTAGAATGCTGCTTAAGCCTGCAAATAAACTGTAAGTATGTTTTTTAGTAAAACACAGGCATAAACTGTGTACTACACCTCTCAACATGATTATTTTAACCTAGGCATACACTGGCTTGATGCTATCCTTGTAGAAGCCGGAGGCTGAAATTTTTATTAGTTTCTATAGATCAGATTCAATCCATGAATGACTCTTGCCAGGCACAGAATAATTAGAAATGTTTCTGAGCTCAACTTGCAGGTGGCTGTTGAAGTTGGTGTTATGAGCACTACTTCAGTGTAGTTCACTGAGCCTGCACTTAAGCTAGGTTTAGACTGAGGTACCAGGGAAACCCATGTACCAGTGAAGTTAGGGAAACAGTGCTGGCCAGAGGAACGAGGTAAATCAGGTAATGAGGATCAGGACAAGCTCTTTCTATTTTATTTTATTTTATTTTATTTGCTGCTGTGAGCAAAATAAATATTTTCCCAATTAATTTTTATAGCTACTCAGACCCACCTGTCAGAAGGGCTGGGTGGAAAGAATTTAAAAGTGGGCTTGATTCCTTTCTAATTGAGTCTAGTTTGAGTTTGATGCTGATCATACACACCGATACGAGAGCCAAGGAACCAAAACAGAAATCCAAGTGTTAATTCTCTGCGCCTATTACTCAAGCTTAGCTTCCAGGTGAATGACATGTATGTTTTTATCCAGGTAGGGAATGGTGAAGGTGTGGTCCCTTTTCATTACGGTTAGGCAGAGCATGATCATTGAATGCTACCCTTTTATTAGAAGTCTGAAATGAGATGCATGTTTGGCAGGAAGTAAACATTGGTTCTCTGAAAAGTTTTTCAGGACCTTGATTTGTGATCTTTCTCCCTGTGTTTTCCAGTAGCAGGTCATGGGGCATAATTGGCTGTTGCTTCCCTTGTGAGCTTCCCAGGCAGTTGTGCTGACAGCTCTCAAGTTGCCTCTGGGTCTGTCATAGAGTTAAGCTGCTGATGGGCTTTCTGTGTTGCTTACCAAGCTGCTGTGGATTTAACTGCGCTCCTCCTGAGCTGTGATATATGACTGAATTCCCTTCTTTAAGTGGAGCACACTGAGATCTTGTGACTTCTGTGCATCTGCCACATCAGTGGACACCAGAGAAAAGATACTGCTGTACTTCATGCTCTTGAAGGGCTGGACTTGATGATCCTTGTGGGTCCCTTCCAACTCAGAATATTCTGTGGCTCTGTAATTCCGTGATCACTTCACTTACAGCATTTTGTAACAGTAGGGATTAAACAGAAAGAAATGGTTGGAATTAATAGTGAGCAGATAAATGGCAAGCCTTACTCTTGATTTTTTTTACATTAGTACGAATAGTAAAACACCAGATCTGAACATGTCTTATAAGCAAGATAGTAAGAGGTTGATTATGGGGAAGACAAGAGAATAAAAATAAAGAAGAAAATAAACACTGCAGTTGAATTTCATTGTGCAGAGAGCACTGTGTTAAATGGAAGGAAAAGAAGTTGAGTAATTTGTAAATACAACTGTTTTTCTGGCGCTAAAAAAAAATCTTAAGAGAATTATGTGATGTGCAAGTCTATAGGAGTCTTGAAAATTAAGAGTTTTGAAATAGTTATTTAGATGTTTATGATCCCATGTTAGTAGATTTTTATTTATTTGTTTAAAAAGAGTTTCCAGCTGTATCAAATCTGCAACAAAGTGAATCACCAAATGTAACCTCTTACTATTTTTTTCAGGAGAAGGTACATTTAAAAAATGCTGTGACAAATCAATATAAAACTGGATGCAAAATTACAAATACAAATAGAATGTTGTTCTTCACTGGTTTGCTTATATTGAAACGATAGTATTTTATGAGAAGTATGTGTAATAGAGCATTAGATTTGGAAACTCTGTGTTGAATATTATTTTTGACAACCTTTTTTAGGGTCACTAAAATTCCAGTAATTCAGTACAGAATGGAAGTCGATTCCAGAGAAAAATTTAATATAGTCTGCTTGCCTGCCAGCTTCAACATAGTTTCTGAGTATTGAAATGGTTTGACACATTGAAATATAAAGTGCATTTGTCATATCAATTGGTGAAGTATTTTGTGTGATTGCCTCTAAGAAAATTCAAGTCAGAGTAATACTTAGTTAGTCTTCTATTTTTACTCTTCTTTAAAAAAAAAGAACAAAAAATCATTAGGGCATATAAACTATTATTAATAATAAAAATGCATATTCTTATCTTGTAATTTCATATTGATCCTTAACTCATTTCTGTTGTGTACTGGTTTTTTAGTGGTTCTTTATAACACAGATGTTACTTTGCAGTGATGAACAAGTGTTCCATAGTATGTTCCTCTTTGCCTGTCCATGCATAAGCAGTTCTTTCATTTCAGTGGAAATACTTTATGACTATCCTGAAGAGAGATTAATTTGTGACTGCTGCAACATAAGTTCACAATAATTATTTTTTTTGTTCTTTGTTAAAACGTTTGTCTTACAGATTACCTGCTCAAACAAGAGCAAGGAGAATCATAGACAATGGGAACGTAAAGACCAAAACGTCTTTATGCTAACACAAGGCTTGAATTAACTTGTGTGGCCTTTGTTTCAGCCTCGTGGTTCACATGGAGCAAGATAGTAAGGCTCAAGGGTGGATGTGATAAATAACTCTGGAGAGATGAGCACAAGCAGTAAGACAGCAGGATGCCCCTGTTAGTGACTTATCCATCTCTTGTGTGGAGGCTTTGGAAGGATAACACAAAGGTGTTTCTTAAGTGTAGACACCCAAATTCATGGCACTGTTGCTCCCTGATGCTGAGCATAGACTTAGAAACATGATAGATTTACAAACCACCTTAAAATGTGTCTGAAGTGTGAGTTCCCATGCTATTCATGTTGTTTCAGGCAAGCTCTGCTGCCTCTTTTAAGTGTCACAGGGTTTTCCCAGGGAGGACAATGGAGCAAAGCAGTTTCCTTTCTGGGGCTTGTGCCTAGGGACACTCTTCACTCTTAAATACAATTTCTGAATTTTTTTCTGTCAGTCTCCAAAAGGCAAAATTGACAAGGAAAAAGGAAAACACTGGAAATATTGTGCACTTTCATGCATACTCTGGTCCTTTAATAACTTGGTGGCATTATTTGCATTAAGTTTGCCTGTTGCTTGCCAGGGGATTGTATATTTTCTATTATTTTAGTGGTCTTCTGTCATTCCCAGTATAATATTCCAGCTTAAAGCATTTCCAAGCATTGTGTCTCTATCAGCAATGTATTCTAGCAATTTTTTTTCCTGTATATGAAGGCAAGTCTTTTGGACCATCAATACATTTTTATATGGAAAGATACTATGTGAATGATCTGACCCAAATATTTTTCCTTATAATATTATAACAGGAATATTTTTTGTAGAGTTTAAAAACTGCACACACTTTAGTAGTTATCCTCAATACAAGTGGAGAAAATTTTAAATGAATTTGAAGATTTGGGTTGCTTGCCCACTTTGTGTGGAGGATTTAGATCAAAAAACTACAACCAGAAATATACTTACTCATTGTTAAACAACTCTGCTGTAATATAGAAAGCATATTGGACAGTGAGCTATGTATTTTGGAGTGACTGGGACCGTGACAGGGAAACTTCAGATGAAACTTGGTGGACCTTTTTGTTTTAGATTTGGAAATAAGTCCAGAAGGCTGAGCTTAATATAACATGTGGCAGGTGGCCTGCATTTGCCTGGAGAATTCCTCTAGGGCAAGACAGCTCAGCAAACACATAAATCCTTTTTTCTCTGTTATCTAGTAGCACACTTAGTTGCCATGGGAATTATATTTATGCAGCATATCCTCTGCAGTTCAGTTTGTGCCTAAAGTTTAACTGTACAGCTGTTACCGTAAATACTACATGGCAATATTTTCAAAACACAGCACCTTTGAGCAAGAAGAACATGCCTTCTATTATTGATTTTGTTATGTTATGAAAATACCATTTTGATTACACTAGGATCATGTTTCCCCAAAAGCTTCATAAGTTGATTTAAAGTGTACTTCCTGTACAGCTCTTCCTAATATTTAGTTATTTATTTATTTAAAAAAAAAAAAAAAAAAAAAAGCTGGATTTACCTGAAGAGTCTATTACAGCCAGTGAAATTTGGCGAATTTATTATTAATATTTATATGGACAGAACGCCATATAAATACAAAGTGTGTATACAGTTTTCTGCTTACTTTCCGCTGGTATGTAATAAAATATTAACGTATGTTTTATTTTAGATGTTTTTTGTTTATCTGGAGTTCTACTTTGCTAAGCAGAAACATGTGGAAAGTTTTAAGTTCATTGGTTCTGGTCTTATTATTTGAAACAATTTTGTTTTAATCCTGATTTGTGCAACAACATATAAATCACCAAAGTTGCTGTGCAAAACCAGCATGGGTTTATGAAAAAGAGAATTTGTGCTTTTTTAGGAATGAATGATTATCCATCACTGTCAGTATCTTGACCCATTCTCTGTAATCTGTAGATAGCAGAGTATATTAATTTACAGAATTAAACATGAATAAGGTTCTAGTGCTGAAATTCAGCAGTGTCTTCATATTTAAGGGAAAATTTCTGCTTTATATAAATGGAATATTTACTCTTTACAAAGAACTGTGGACAAAGTGTTCTGCAGTATTGCTTTACATAAATAGAACTGTGATAAAAACACAAAATTAAGACTTCAAGTCAAAATTTTATGATAGATTTTAATGAAGTTTTTTTTGGCACAAGTCATACTGATTTAATGTCAAACTATGTTCCTGCAGTAATAGTTACTAAACGAGATTCCTGGGATGTGCACACAACTTCCAGATGTTTGCTCTTTCAGTGTAAACTGACTAAATATTCAGAAAATAAATTTCAGGAAGATTACTAGAAAAAATACTTCAAACAGCAGCAGTCTGGATGTCATGAGTTTGCTGTTCTAGTGGTGTTCTGTTTTTTTCAGTTTGTTTGCTATTAATCCTGATGCTGGAGAAAAAATACCTGCCCAAATTTCTCTTGAAACTTATTCTTTTTTTAAGCTAGACGAGTGGCTAACACCTGAAACATAACAAAACACTTCCCTCTTCACCACTAATCGCTGAAAAGTAGATGAGAGAAAAAAATGCATATATTTGCTGGCAGTGTTACTCATTGCCTGTGAGAAAAAGAGTTTATTGTCTGACTGATGCTGTGTGGACAAAGCCTGGTAAGGAAATTTTCCTGGCTAGGATTTGAGACCAGCTCTGCTTTTATTTCCCCACTGTACTATTGATTGCTAGAGATCTGGTATGGAGGAATAGATCCACAGTCCTAGAGGACTGGGGCTGCACCTTTTGTACCAACCTCTGAGTGTTTTGTGGAATTAATGTGGTATTTTTCTGTTTAAGGGCTTACTAAGTTGATATATACATATAGCCACACTATCTGTAGCAGATACTAATCTTACTTTCTGCTGTGACACACGAGCTCATATGAAGTACAAGGATAGGCTCTTCTTGCTTTGATAGGGACAGAGAAGTCACCTGTGACCTTGCTCACATCTGAGGAGCGTCTTGGATCTGTCTATGCAAGAATAAACCTGAATATTACTCCGGAGCAGCATTTATAGTGGACTGGAAAATGAAAGATAACGAGCATCTAAACTTACAAGGTGCACACATAAGAAGTATGTTGATTGGTCCTGTCTTTTCATAGTTTTAAACTTTTTAGAAAAGGCCCTTACTTCTTTTTCAGAGGATGGAGGCTGGAAAAATTTTCTGATTTGAGGGAAAACTTATTTATATGACATATTCAAAGAAGACTGAAAGATTAGTTGATTCATATTGCAAGACTACCTTCATAGGGCAGAAATCTGGGGTGCTGCTGTTTCTATTAAAGAACAGGCAATGATAACAGGAGCTCGTGTCTGGTAGCTGAAACCAGATGTGTTCAACGGAGAAATCTGGCACTTCTGGGGAGTTATGCTGGGAAAATGGTGGGCTTGACATCTGTGATGCCTTCAGATTTAGATTAGCTAATTTCCTATAGGATACACGTTAACCAGCAGTCAGTGGTTTCAGGAGAGAAGTTCAGAAGCTTTCAGTTGAAACTCAATGATTGATTATGTAAGAGGCCAAAAGTAGATAACATAGCACATCTTTCTTGTTCTAAATTCCATTATCAATGACCCTCTAAGGGATAAACTATATTCTTTTTTTCTTGCATGGTTGTAGTTTCTATTAAATGTGCTCTGAACACAGAAGAGGGGAAACTTTTTCCTTTACATGCTGCAGAGGGAGCATACTGAATTTCCAGTAATTCCCACACTGAATTTCAGGGAATTTGAATTCCCTGAAGTCCTATCTCTGATAAGTGTTTCCATGAAATTTCCAGACCAAAGCAAAAGGTGTATGTATTGCTTTCTCTGCGTGAAAAAGGACAGGTTTTTTTTTTTTTTCATAAATAACAGAATTTTTTATCTGATACTTTTGGAAATTTCTTTGATAGAATTCACAATTTTAACTGGACATTCAGAAATTAGATGTCTAATTAGACTGCTCAGAGTCCAGAAATACCTAAATGTACAATAATGAAATACTGTTATTGCAAGACAACTTAGTGTCTCCTACCTAGATTTTTTTAATCATAGAATAAGAAAATCATCTGGGTTGAAAGGGATACTTAAAAGTCACATGCTGCAACCCCCCTACAGTGAGCAGGAACATCTAATTACATTTTTTATATTGGTGTTATGTGTTGCTTTTAGAAGAGAGGATGAGACAAAAAGTCAAAAATAGTTGAAATATGTATATCCAGTACTGGACTGGAGCCTACACGAAAGCTGAAGGACTCTTTGCATAAGCATATAGTGACAGGACAAGGGAGAGTGGCTTTACACTCAGAGATAGTCGGTTAGGATTAGATTCTAGGAAAAAATTCTTTGCTGTGGGGGTGGTGAGGCACTGGAACAGATTGCCCAGAGAGGCTATGGCTGCCCCATCCCTGGCAGTGTTCAAAACCAGGTGGCAGGGAGCTCTGAGCACCCCGCTCTAGTGGAAGGTGTCACTGCCCATGGCAGGGCGGTGTAACGAGATTATTTTTAAGGTGCCTTACCCAGTGACCTTATGATGAATCATATGATCCTATATGAAGATATTTATGCTTCACCTCACTCCTGTCTTAACACTTGCATTCCTTGTAGTATGTAGCTTCATACCTAAAATTAAGCGATTTCAAACAATGTTTACTCTTTATGGAATGCCACATCTTTTTTGTCTTCTGGTATTTGTAGTTGATGGACTGCAGATATGCTATGCTAGATAGTCAGGAAGAATATAAAATTATAAAAATTAGGATCAGTTTCCCCAGAGCAACAGAAGGTTTCACACCATTCTGCTGTTGCTGACCCAAAGAACCAGTGATAAAACCTAGGGGTAATGCTGGCTGTAAATACTAATTGCTTCCACACAAAAACTCTTGAAGGAGATACCAAGAGGAAAAACCTGTGAGGAGACAGTAGGTTTAGATTCTGGATCCAGTAAGCCGTTGTGAAACAGAAGTGAAGAAAGTCACATCAGCAGGTTTGCACCCTTCCTGCCTTTTCTGAGTTTAGCAGGAATCTGTGGTGTTGACTACACATGAATGCACATATTGCTGTCTCCATTACAAGTTCCTGTACTGGTCTAGATGCCAGTTACTCCTTTTTTAGTGCTAGTAGCTGACAGAAAACACCAAATTTTGAAGGATTTTCCATTTTTTTTAATATGAATAGGTTTGATAATCCTGGTGCTTGAAATAAGAAACAGATATGGAGAAACCTGCAAGTCAGCAGCATGCATGGGAAGTAGGAAAGGGAATACAGCTGGATGGGATGAAACTCTGTCAAATCACTCTGCCAGTCCTCTCCTTCAAAAGCTGTGTACTCTATTTATTCAACTATTTATTTTCCTGAATATCTTCCCCACTCCACATTTTCTCTCTCCCTTCCTATACCTCCGTGTCAAACTTAGCTGCATGTTTTAGAAAGAAAAAAGCTATCCTCCCTGTGGGGCGATGAGAAAGGGGAACAAATGATCAAAGCTTTTTTTCTTGTGGCTCTTGATCACTTTAGGCACTGCTGATAATATGTTCTTTAGTCAGAAGAGGTGGCAAGATCCCTTGAGGATTAGATTGTGTGAAAATTCTGAGGCATGTCCTTACTTGATCAGAAGCTGCTGGTGGTTCCTGGAAGGGTGTTTGGTAGTTCAGTTGCAGCTGCTCTCTCTTAAGGGTTTTCTCCCCTTGTGTTTCATATTTTTACTTCATTGAGTAATCATCTTTCCTTGTTCTCCAGAACCTGAAGCTCAATCTTCTCACTTTTTCTCTTCACTAAATTGTTTGAGAAAACCAAGTAGTGTTCTACCTAGGAGCATTTCAAAAGGCATTTATTCCACTAATTTTTTGCCCAGAGAGGCTGAGACAATTACTTTTCAGCTTTACTTATCACCACTTTGGTGATAGAAAGGAAGACAAATACTTTGAAACCTACTCTTACCACTTTAAACTCTCTTTGAAAGGCTCAAGTATACTTTTTATATTAAAAAATAATCACGTATATAGTACCATTTTCCCCATTGTCTTATCTTGGAAATACCTAAATTTTATTTTTTGGTAAGATAAAATGTTACTTTACTAAATTTTCTAATTTTATCTTTCAATAAGGTAAAGAGAAATGCTGAATATGTGCACCAGAAAGTTGTTATATGTTTGTTTTTTAAGCTTTTGATTTACTAGTATAATTTTATTTTTTCTTTGGCCTTGTGTGTCTTATGGTCTGTCAAATAATGTTTAACTGAAAATTGTATTATTCATCACCAGTTTCAATTTTTTTTTTTGAATAATAGTTACGTTTCATAGTTTCTTGTATACAGTTGGCAAATTTGTTGGTTTGGATTTTTTCTTTCCTTTTTTTTTTTTCTTTGATTAGTTTTATGTTTTTGACTTCTTTGCTTTTGACAGTACACTTAAGGATTTTGACTGAGAAGCCAATTTGGCTTTGAGGGTATGGCTTCTAAGAGATGAAGCTTGTGCATTATTTGAAGGCTGAGCACTCTAAGGAATGTGTAAGACTGCAGGGAACACCCTGAAACACCAAGGAGTCTTCTCCTGGTGAAATCACTGGGAGATTCTGTATGAGACTAACATGCATGCAACTTTTCTTAGTTCCATAAATTAATTGACGAGAGCTCAGCATGTACATTTGATAAATATGTACTGAATAATTATATAAATTATACTATGTTTAGAATGTTCCTCCTACTGGTGGCAGTCCAGCTATCAAATATCACGCGAAATAATTATGACGTATCAACAACAGAACAAAGAAAGGTTTCTGTGTGATTTTTAGCTGCCTTGGTCCTTACTTTTCTTGTACATTAAATGTCTTGAGGCTATAGACTTCTGTTATCAATGCCTGTAGAAACCTACTGAGTCATTTGTACAGGAATTGTTCATAATTTATTCTGAAAATGCAACAGTATTATCAACACTTTTAAAAGGGGACTTGGTTTTTCCTTTTTATTTCTGTTCATAAAGTGAGCTTGTTGGAGAAAGGACAAGGCTTGCTTTTCTTCAGCTTAACTCATCCACCAAATCTCACATTTTGATATGAGGAGAGTGTTTCTAATTAATTGTGAAGGAATCAGGGTGTCTTTAAAATTAGCACATAAAATATCGTTCAAGATATTCCCTACTAAGAGTTTCATCCTGTAGATTTATATTTTATTGTTGTTTGCATGGTTGATGGTGCACAACAGGGTAGAATATGGAACAATATGTGGCCTTCTTACCACTTTGTAAATCTCAGTGGAGTTTGAAGTTGCTGAGAGTTGAGGGCCCCATATCTGCTCTGTTTTCTCACTTATACAGCTGTTGCTAGCTGCTTCCTCTTCATTTGGAAAAATGGAGATTTAGAAATTTACATAATCTGATCTACAGTCTGTACAAACAGAATTTCAGATGCTAATTTTCACTTGTTTGCTAATCAAAGGTTTTGAAAAGGCAATGTTAGTGTATTATTAATAACTGTAAAGTACATCCTGTTTATGAGGTAATAACCTTCTGTCATGGGCTGAATTGACTTTGAGTTTAATTAGCTCAGAATTTGTTTAATACTGAGGTAATCAACCCTTACAGTTGCTGTGGAGAAATTTTGGGTTTGTATTTTTTTTGCTGAGCTAAGCTTCAAAAGTACAAACTACAAATTACGGATATGCCATAAGGAAATAAATATATGTGATATATTTTTGAAAACTCTCAACCTATACAATCAAAAATCACAATAAAAATCAAATTTTGATTGTTTCCTTTAAAAAAATCCTTATTGCTTTCCAGTTTCACAGTTTTATTGCTCAACATTAACTTTGGAAAGGGAAGTAAGAGAAGGACGTGGCAATATAGAGATATGTGTGCATCTGTGTGTCCTTAGGTGTCTGGTGTTCATTTGGTCTGAGCTGCTATAAAGAGTAACTTCATGCATTGATAGCAGTGATGTGTAACAGAAATACTTCTCTCTTATTTGGAACTGGAGTGGACATTACACAATGCCAAGAGAGTGTAACCCTGTCTGTTTAGTATCTGCATAACTAGTGCAAGTGGAAGTGATTTAATGCATGGAAGTTTGTTACATACATTTGAACCAATAATAATATTTTAATATCAATTTTTGAAACAACTTTAGATATTTGGCAGTTCAAAAGAAAAACAGTTTTGGTGCTTTGTGTGTTTTGAAGAGAACTGCTTTCTAGGATTACAACTGGGTCTACCAACACTGCTGTCAAATGAGAGAACGCTGCCAAAGTCTATTTTAAGAATTACATTTAGGTGTGATTTTTAACAACTTTTTATATTATTCAAGGCTGAGTATTACAACCTCAGTAGACTGTTCTGAAGTTTGTAATCGTGTCATCTGGTTACTTCAGATGAAGTACCTTATGAAATCAAGGACAGTATCCTAGACTGGTTTATAAAAACTGTAAAGTGCAGAGGAATTTTTGGCAAGCTTCATTAGCTGTGAGAACAGGACACTTGAGGATTGCAAACTTCTCTTTTATGTCACTGAATATGAATTGCTTAAAATTATTTCAGCGTGGACTAAATATGAACTTCAGAAGTTCAAACCTAATCATAGTGGTGAGGAAGCTCCATTTACCTATTCCTAAAAATGTTAATCTGTCTACAACAGAAAGGTGGATGGGGAAAATAAGTAGCTTTGGACACCTGTGTGACTAAACAAAGTTGAAGACATTTTTACAAAATCAAGCCTCTATGTGTCATTGATGTTTCAAAATTTGTTAAAATTCTTTAGCTCAAACACAAATTCCAGATATGATTGCAGCTGCTTGGTCCAATCTGAAAAACTATGATCTGGAGGTTGGAACAAATTATTGTAACTGTCTTGGTTTTAAAATGAATGATGAAATCATCAACTGTATTCTCCTTCACTGCTTAAAAGCAAGAAACAAAGATAGAAAATAGAAATAAAAACTATTAATTGGATAGACTAAACCATTTGGATCTCTTCATTACTCCTTCCCGATTTCTTCTGAAGTATTTAACTAAACTTTATCTGCATTAAATTCTTGAAATCAGTCCTTAGGAAGACAGAATGTGGCAAGTCTGTAGCAAACCTCTGAGAGACAAAATGCAAGAAACCTACAAAAGTTTGAAAATATAAATTCTAGCCTCTTGATTTGTGTGTTAGAATAAAATGTAAATTAGAAATGGAATTAATTTCTTGTGGACAGAATTTCTTTTAGTGTGCAAAACCAAAGAAGACTTGTTCATGTTCTGAGGAAGAAATAATGAAAATGTTAGCAAATTCTATGATTCTGTGTTGCAAAGAAACAAATCATAAGTTGTTTTTTTTGTGGTTTTTTTTTTTTTTTTTTATCTTTGCTTTTTATCTGTTAAAATATAAGACTATCATACAAATGTAGTTTCTGACTATGGGCTGTGTTATGTTACCTTTGAGAGTTACATGGCTAAAGCAGTTTTCCTTGGACCTTGATGTCCTGCTAATAGCTCAGGATTTCTCATCAGCAAATATTTTCATTTTCATATTGTGAGAGCTGACTTACTGACATCCAGATACAAATTTTAGACTGCATATGTGCACACACTCAGTGATTTCAGTCAGACCAATGTAATATAATGAGTACTTAAATAACCAGTTTAATTTATGCTTAGAGGAGATACCGTCATGAAGACAAGCTTAAATCCTGGGACATGGGAGAGAGGAGGAGCATTGAAATCCATTTCTTGTTTGAATTCTCATTGAATTTTTTTAGTAAACCTTCCAATGCTGTTAACTCTGTTGTTCTGAGGTTACTAAAGGCATTTTCAACTTTCAAACACTGTAAATCTGAGTAAAACTTACAGGTACACAGACAAATTTTTTAACTAAATGCTCATATTTAGTCCACACAGCCAAAATGCTTCTCTTCAGGCTTTCATTTCTTGCATCTTATTCAGAATGCGAGAAGTATATGGGCTTTTTGACAGGCAACATCTCAGACTCTGATGAAACCCCACATGACAACTGCATCTCGCTCTTGGGCCCTAAGCACAGGAAAGATAATGACCCACTGGAGCAGGTCCAGAGAGGACCATGAAGATAACTCAAAGGAGGGAACACCACAAGGAAGGGAGAGCTTATTGCGGCCTTTCAGTGCTTAAAATGGGGTTTTACACCACAGAAAAGTGGTGTAGGGCAAGGGGTAAACTAAAAGAGGGAAGATTCATACTAGATACAAGGATGAAGGGTTTTTACAATGAGGGTGGTGAGGCAGTAGAACAGGTTGCCCAGAGAGTTGGTGGACGCCCCATCCCTAGAAATGTTCAAGGTCAGGCTGAAAGGTCTTTGAGCAATCTGATCTAGTTGCGTATGTCACTCATCGTTACAGGAAGAATTGGCCTCGATGGTCTTTAAAGGACCCTTCCAATTCAAACTATTCCATGGTTCCATGATGTCGTGTCTGATGTTTTTAGGAAATTCTATTTTTGGCTTGTTGGAGTTAACACTTATATGCTGCTGCCTTTGGGCCACATAATTTGTTGGGTTGATACTAAGTTTCATTTCTCTTCTGAGGACATGCTAATTTATTTGCCATTTAAAGCAGCAAATCCAAACTGCATTTTTATTGTCTGTATTGGTTCCCTGAAAAATATTAAAATATAGGTTATGTTGATTTTTTGGAGTTGAATTCAAGTAAAGTGGAGGTTTTTCATTCTGTGGCTCTAGCTATAAGCTTAACGCCACCTCAGTTTTTGATGTAGCTTTTATGTCTATATATTATTCGCAGCACAGGATTAGCACTTCAACATCCATATTTCTGTTGGAATGCGAAGTGTCCTTTAAATATCACATTGGGCAGATTATTAAGACTTCCTACTGTCATTTGAAAGATGAAACCATACTTTGTCCGTATTTATCCTTCTCTGTTTATGAGAAGCTGGCTCAGGGTTTTATCTCCTCCAAGCTAGACAACCTTAATGCTTTGCTCAGTGGCCTGCCAAGTGGTCTCATTACCAAGCTTGAGCAAAATTCTTTTGCCAGACAAGTAGATCTTGCAACAGAAGACAGAAAATCTCCCTAATCCTAGCATCACTGCACTGGCTACTCAGAAACAAAGGATTGATTGTGAAGTTGACCTGTCAGCCCCTTCATGGTCAAGGTTCTGAATATATCTCCAGATTTAATTTTGAGATATATTACTTCCAGGCCTCTATGCTCTTCAGTGCCCTCTTAGTGCAAGTTCCAATTACAAAACTACAAACCTTGCGTGATGGAGGATTTTACCATTATGCCCAAAAGCTAAGGAATAAGCTGCATTTCTCAGTTTAGGAAGCTCATGCTCTTTGCTTAAATCTCTTCTGAAGATTTGCTTGTCTGTCTTTTTCCTTTTTGATTGAGCAACATTTTATACACCATAAGTCAAATCATTGGGGGAACTGTAATATATTTTATGCTGCTATGCAGAATTAAGTGGTAACTGTAGTGTTAAGCAGAGATAGTTATTTTTTTCACTGGTTGGAAAACATCTTTTAAGAATAAACAATTTTTGTCAAAAGACAAAGCAGTTAACAGAAAAGGATTTGTAGATTTAGGAGAAAAAGCAAAGAGGAGTTCCTCAAGATTACTGCACCCTCCAGTATCCAGTAACTGGTCACTTATTTGGAAAGCTCAGTCAAATTTAGCTGTCTTCCCTTTACTAAAATATTTTAATTATCAAGCTGCTGGCAACTCTGGAGTGAGACTTTCTAAGTCACTTCTATGATGAATATGTTGTTCCTATAACTAAGATTAATTGATGCTTAGGCCTCAAATTAGATCTGATACAGCTAGCTATAGACCATATGCTGTTCTAGGGTAAATATCTGTATTTTCTCCCTGTGTTTTGTAATATCACCAGAGAAAACAGAAAATATTCTGGTTTTCATCTCAGCATGGAAGAAACAAAATTTTTTATTGCTTCTTGAAATTTGATTTTACTTCATTTTCATGTAAAGGGACTGATTTAACTTTATCAGTCAATGGTCCTTTGCAGAAAAAATCTTTTGTTTTAATATTTAAATTAAACATTAGAAATTAAATTTTTAATATTAAAATAGTTTAACTCCTCCAAAGTGGAAAAATGTCATTGTCAAAACAAATTACCTTTGTAACAATCTTATAATAAATGGATAGAAAGGGGGTAAGATGATATTTCTTAAGAGACAGAGAAGCATGGGCTGTAATATATAATATAGTAATGTAGACAGAAAATGATGACAACCTGGAGGAGACTTTTAGCTGTTTGGATCTCAGAGATCTCATACAGAAGGAATGGGCAAGATTGAGGTATAAGCTGAAGATGACAGGTTGTAAAAAGACATGCTGAAGCAGCCCTTAAGAGAGGCAGAGGAAGAGTTAGGATGATGCAGTAATGGAAAAAGTGAGAGGGTGAAAAGGAAGAGAAAGCTATAGAAAAAAAAAAATATGGTTTGTGTTGAAGAGAATGTAGGGTGTGGAGATAGACTGCTGCCTGTGGAGGGGTTAGGGACTGTAGTGAGGAAAGCTATAGTGAGTGCATTCAGGGAAGTCAAATGGAGATTGTCTAGATGGGAGAGAAACTTAATGGCTATTTCACATTACACATTCCAAGCTTTCTCTGTGTGTTTGATGCATCCCATAATAGAAAACTGGGAGTTCAACAGGAATGAGCAGATCACTGGTCAGTTTTGGTGGGAGTGGTGGGCCATCCTCTCTCCTCCCAGCAGGTGCTACTTGGATTTGTGCTGAGCTAACTACAACCTGCTGGTGCCTACAGGCCAGGCCTTGTCAGAACATGAATATTTGGGTCAGTTTGTCATCATCAACAATATTTTTGTTTCAATAGCTTATTAATAGCCTTAGATGTACTTCATAGCAGCAACAGATTCTGTACATCTGCAGCCTCTACCAAAGCTGCGAGTTGAAAAGTTTGTGAAGTGCCCAGGTGAGTAATGAGGAACTTTATACAAAGACACAGACTAAGACACAGCACCACATTTAAGCAGACCTACAGGAAAGCTTTTGCAGTATCTAAAATTTTTGGCAGTGCTTATGTAGAGGTTTAAAAGGGTTAAATTACTATTATTAAGGGTTTTTAAAATATAAGTTATATAATACTTGCATATTTACATGCATATAGATTTTTTATATGAAGATTGCATGCTTTTTCCACTGTGTCAGGAAAGAAAGGAAGGCATGTAGGACTATGGAGGGAAAAAAAGGGAGGCATTCTCAGTGATGTACCTGCTTCTGTTAAACTTGGTTGGCTGATATTTTGTACAGTTTCCATAGTTGTTTTATATGCTAATGTTAAATAAAATTTCATGGTGGATGGTAAAGATGGGTTAAGATTTTTTCTAAAAATTAATAATTATTTGTAAAATAAGTAGTAGTTGCTATCCTTTCGCTAGAGAAGGCAAGAGAGTAGAGGAGGAAATTAGATATTGTTAAGTGGAAATGTTTGTGATTCATCAAAATAGCTAAATATATTACCTTCAAAGAACTTAACTGAATGCTAACTGTATTTTAGTATACATAAGCCCTATTAGTGCATACAAATATCACTTAAAGTAAAAAGTTTTGCCATTGTAGTATTTTTCTTTGTGGATTAGAAAGAAAATATTGTAACACAGGAGGTATTAGTAGTCTTTTGTCACCCAAATAAATGCAAAATTTATACCAATTAAAACAACACGTGTAGTTCATATAAAGTAATTCATTTCAATTTACAGGTATTTGAGGTGGAATTGAAATGTTAAAATTTCACAGAAGGCTTTGGGTAGTACTTCTATAAAATAAAGCAGTTTTCAGTTCAGCTTTGTAATATGTGACCATTTGGGGAATCCAGGTAGTATTAAAACTTTTTTTAAGCAAAAAAAGATGATGCTGATTCTTTTGTTGGTGGACTGTTCAAAGTTCAACCATAATGAAAACAAGCATTCTGTTATTTTAAAGGAATGGTTGTGAAGAATAAGGCTGACCTTATTGCAGTCCTGTTGTATGAGATATGTTGGAGAACTGACCTTTTGCAGCTTATTCACAAGTTTCATCATCTCTTTTGAAACAATGACTTTCTGCGGTGGATTTCTTTAGCTTTACTGCCCCTATATACATAATTGTTTGTAAAGTGCTTTATTTTTATGGATCAAAAACTTCAATCCAGAAATTTCCTTACAGGTTGTCCATCCCTCTACTCCTCCCCTTTTATTTCCCAAGCCATGTGATACATTTTTGGAAATGTATTTACCATGCAGTTTAAAAACCAGCAGAACAAAACAACCTGAAAAATAGTCCATATAATGTCTTGGATAAAATACCTTCAAAACTCTTCATGCCTTTATTTTTCCTTTAACCACATACTTCATGGTTTTCATTCATTGTGGTATCATTGGACAGCAATCAAATAAATGAGGCCTATCAGAACTCAAGTGCCTGTTTAAATTAAAGGAAAGCAGTAAAGTTTTTAGATGCTAATACTTTCCTCAAATGTGAGTAAATGACTTACACACATGTAGGCAGCAAAGAAGAACAGTACATGCTTTTTGGTAATACGTGATCTGGGCAGCAGTAAAAAGAAAGGAAGCTTGGAAAGTGCTCAGTTGTGTTTTTGGCAATATTTTGCTCCACAAGCTGCTGCCAGAGCAAGAACAGTAGCGGACATTGTCTAAAGCAGCTCTGACCATCATCTGAACCCTTGGACCACCCTACGGTTGGATGGATGGTTGCCGGGACATTTCTTTCAGGGGAAGAGTTTCTTCCTTTGCCGTTGCATTTTGGCTGCCTTGTGCTTAACCAGTATGTTTCTTTTTGAGGTGTTAATCTCTTTGCTTCTGCCATAAATGTCATTTGCTCTGTAGGCAATGACTGAAGTCCTCTCTGTCCTTCAGGATGTGACTTTCACTTCAGACTTCAGTCTTATTTTTACTTGGCTTACAGAAATGAGTCTGAATATAATTCATATTCAGGAAACCTGAACAGTCTTGCAGGCACCAAGCACTCAGCAGGAATTAAAACTTTTCTCTTTCCTGATAGTGTAGTCTTTTTAATTTCCTGGTTTATAGGAGCAGAGGAATGAGAAGGAGGACCAGGGAAGCTAAGCACAGCACAGGACAAAAAGTACTAAAGAGAGAGCAAGACACCTTAAAAGCTGTTGGAAGCAGCTGCTTTTTGAAGCTGATGAAGGAAATCGAAAAAGCTGTTGGCTAAGGCCAAATGCAGCCTGAAATTCCAGAAGTGACCTGCTGTAAACCCACTCAGCAAGTGAGCGGTCTCTGGATATTTAATGCTGACATGCTCTGGGGTGTATGGAGAGCAGCCAAGGATGATGGCTGTATGCTAAGAAAATAAGCAAGTTCTTCTGTGTTTCTCACTGTTTTGTGTGTCACTGGAGTATGGCCATAGCAGTGAAGGATGTGACCACACTGCTGAAACTGTAGTTGGATAACTGCTGGCACTCACAGCAATTCACTATTTCTAGGAGTAAGGATGTGAATCAGATGGTTAAAATTATTTATATATATATATATATTTTAAAGAGATCATAAAATGCTTCATGTAATGCTAATACCTGTTTTTATTGGCTGATATTACGTGCTCCTGAGGCCTTTGCCTTCATATCATCACTTCTGGTATATCAACAATAGCTGGGAAGTGTTCCTATTTTATAAATGGTCTGCAAAATTTTTCCTTTTTTCAGAAAGTAGTAGATAAGTGGTGCTTTTCTCATATTTCTAACCACAAGTGCGTGCATATCAGCCCAGTCCATTGTTACTCTATCTGATAATTATAAGTTCTAATGTATGGTCTACTTTAAATATATAGTATCCAGAATATTTTGTAAACTTTTTTTTTAGAGGAATAGAAATTAACACTAAAACTTTTTTTTCTTTTAATAGATGAAAGTAATACAGGCAAAAATGTTTGCTTTGTAGGTTGCCAGTGAGATATAGTCATGATGCTTATATAGATGTGGTTTGATATGGACCTTACAGCTAAGGTAGAGGGAGTACTTCTGCAGACATAGTTTGTGTGGTGCTGCAGAAGAGTAAGGATTTCATTCTGTCCTCTTTGTATCCTGAGTGCTTTAAACTTGTAAAAAAGAAGGGAGCCCATGATAGGACTCTCTTTGGCTGAGCTTGGCAGGAAGGTATAGTGGCCTTTGAAACTTTAGAAGTTATTCTTTAATTGCTTCAAACTTCAATTGTGTGGTGGTTTAAAAAAAAGTTATGTAATGTGGTGGCTTAAATAAGCTTGTTTGGTTTTATTCTCTGACTAAATAATACATTCCCAGTCTTACATTTCCTGTAACAAAGTGAAATGTGAATAGCCATATAAAGTCCCAATCATTTTGATCCCTTTATATTTTTTCTTGCCTTTCTTATCTCTTACTCTGTGCTCAGAGACTAATACCACATGGAATTGAACACCTGCAGCCCTCGCTTCAAGTTATGCTGTATATTGCAGATGAAGGCAACTGCAGGAGCTCTGTCTTTCCCAAAACTTATCCCATGTACCACTGCAAATCTGGAAGGATTTTACCCTTCAAGTAGTCTCAAGATGGTTTTTTGTTGCTGGATGTACTTTGAGTATATCACAGTATATGCCTATTCTTTGTTTATTCCCCCCAGTGATATGTTGATTTCTCTAATTTTTTGAGGGTTTGGTGATGGTTTAAAATTATTTATGTGAGAAAATCTCATTTGGGGAAATTCTGGAACTTCTTTGAAGGGAATGATTATTTGCTAGCCATCAGCGATATCTTCTCTATATCACCTATTTCCAATCATCTGACTGCTTATTGCTCTTGTCCGTGATTCTTGATGTCTACATGAAAAATTGGCATCTTTTTCAGGATTAAGAAATAGTGTTGTCCATGCAAGGAATTGACGTTGCATTTGCTTTTTGTTCTTGGAGAGTTAGTAATACCAACAGTCCTGTAAATAAATAGTAGAGAGTAAAAACAACTCTGCTTAATATTCTCTGAATCTGGGTTGTATCTCAGGTTAGAGAACTTCATCTTTTCCTGGAACTGTTTCCCTCTTAGGTTCACTTAAGCTAGACATTCCTTCTAACCTTTTCAGCTTCTAGGATAAAATGAGCTAGTTTTGCCATTTAAGAATTCTGGCCTTTCACTGCAACCTTTGGCTGTAAAAGTGCCTGAAGTATGGTATTTCAGCCATAGGTGTAAATGCAGGGTTACCATATGTTAATATAAGAGCAGAAACAGAGCATGTGGGGTATGGGGAATAGTTTAGGATTCATGTATTATCAATAGAAAAGGAATTGCATGATCTTGCACATGTAGCTCAAGGAATGAGTTCCAACATCTAAAGTGATCTGTGGTTCAGAAATCATCACATAAGAAACTACAGATAAATTATGTGGTAAGGAAAAGTAGGAAATGGTACAAATAATAAATTTAAAGGGTAATGTAATGAAGTTAAACATCATGAACAAATAAAAAGTTTTCTGTGCAGCTCAGGGGAGTATATAGCCCTGTATGATTGTCTCAACTCAGAAAATACAGAATGCATTTTTCAGGCTGTGCTAGTAGGTGCTGGGAGAAGGGGAGAAGATGGGACAATCCTCTTAGCTCTTCCATTGCTGAGACCAGTGAAACTACCTGTATCAGTGTTTAAACAAACCAAACCACCTCCAGAGCACTTTGCACCTGAAACTATTTGCAAACAATTAATGAATTTCCAGAGTATTCTTTTGGAGAATTTAATTAAAAAAATATTTATAAAATAAGGCAAAAAGCCACATAGAAATACAGGCCTTATCTCTGAGTCCAGAGCCTAAATATTTTGCCACATCTGTGGTAATGCCTTGTTGCATTTGATCTTTACTCCCATGTATATCAGTAACAGCTCACAGAAGTCAGAGGAGTACACAGCTGTACAACCAGTAAATGTCATTAGCCTGAGAATCATCTGGACATCACAGGCTCCATTGCAAGTGCTAGGTTTAACTAAGGGTGCAAGGGAATGGTATTTTATGCTTTAGATTCAATGTCTTTAGTTTTGATATTGCTGGAAAGTCATCTATCACATTTGTCTCACAGGGTCTTTTTTATGTGTTTTATAACTTATTAGACCGGAATGTAAATCAGCTTTAGTTGATTTGCACTGAATATATTTAAAACTGTTGGAATTATTTGGCTTTTTAAAAAAATTTCTTCTTATACCATATCATTATGAAAAACAGTCAGAAAACCATAGACCATATGTAGTATGTATCATTTCAGATAAATACAGATTGGTGATATACAATGTAGTCACATACTGCATTTTCTTGGTAGCCTTTTTAAAAGCCTCTTAATTATTTAGAACAAGATAAATCATTTAACATTTTAAATTTTAATTATCGGCAGAAATCGGCATTTAGTATTCTATGCCAAAGTTTTAAACTCTGCATAGATTCTGAATTTCCTCTAAATAGATTTCAATTAAGCTACTTGCTTTTTAAATTTATTTTTTCTGGGGTATAATTGAATATATGAAAGACCCATTTAAATCGTCACCCTCTTCTCCAAAAAGAGGCAAGATTACATACCCAACAGCCTTTGAATTCTTGAAATGCCTTCAGAAGTTTTCAGATATTTAATAATTGTTAAGAATTTATTATGATGCATTAATTGTGTACTCTGTAAGTTATTAAATAGTAAGTTCAACATATTAATCTTTCATGTTATTGTTGTCAGCACTATATTTAGGAAGGAAGCATTAATTAAAATTCCCCTTTAAAGTTTTTTTTTTTCTAAAAGAAAGCAGTATGTGTACTTATCAAGATACATATTTGATCTATGGGGAAATGATTGCAAGCAAAGTTTTGATATAGCATATGCTGAACTTGAATTAAAAAGATTTTGGTTATGTAGAGTTCAAATTACCTTTGACATATTTTTGCAGGTTAGTTACAAATTCTCAACTAAACATAGAACTCTTCTTTATCGTAGAGCCTAACATCAGATTTTAATCATATTTTGTACCCACAGGGTTTTAGGTTTCCAACAGGCCACCTGTCTCAGACATTAAAAAAATCACAGGACAGATGGGAAGGTGAAAGTGGTTGTCCTTGGATAAAGAAATTCTTACACTGCAGGAACAGTCACAGTCAAGGCTGGCCAATATATCACACATATTACCCCTTTCTTCTAGCGTTGCTGTATCATGATTGCAAATTTCCCTTTAGTAGTATAAATATAGAATACATCACTTATCCTTTTTCAACAGCGCGATTCGCAAAACCTGTCTCTTTTCCATGTGATCTATGAACCACTGAGGGATAACATGACATGCATAGTACTTCAGCAAGTACAGTGTGTCTTGTACACGTACCAGAGCTCCTAGAATTCCTATGTTGTTTATTAATGACAAAAGAGTATGACTATTTATTGGTGCAGACCTCTAGTACAGGTTTGATATGTGTAATGTATTTTAATATGTCAAATTTACCAACCTCAAGAAAATTGGCTATTGGAAAGGAATGTAAGATGGTGATGCTTCTTCCCATGTATTGTCATTGTTTCCTGCAGGGATAATAGTCCTTGTACATCACTGGCCGGTATGACGTGGACTAACTCTCCATGTTATGTAGGAAACATTCAGCAACACTTTAAAGTGCAAGGGGTAAATTCTGATCTCAGATGTATCCAGTTTTCATTGTATTAATGAGAAAACAAGTAATTTGGAATGATCACTTTGTGATGAATGAGAGAGCAGACCAACAGGAAACTCTTCTGTATTTGGCCTGTGCGAAGATCCCATTCTACTCTAAGCTCTTTCTACTCTTCTCTGAGACTGAGAAGAAAAAGTGTTAATGTCAGTGTATGCTGTTCAACAGCTGTTAAGCGTGCAGAAGTTCAATTACAAGCATTAAGCCTGTGAGGTTTCACCTGACCTACACAACAGAGGGGTGCTACTTGGTGGCCTGGAGAAAGGTCTGTGCAAATAACCTGATATTGCTGTGTAGCCCGTGGCAATGAAGAGGCTGGATGTCCCTGCCTAGAAATTAATATTTTTAGATAAAATTTTTAAAGTGCAAGTGAGTCCAAGTGCATGGGAGAAAAAAATATCTCTTAGCAGGGGGTTGTAAATTGGCAATGTGGATCGCTTTCTTCGTGTATTCTTTGTTGTATGCCAGCTATTGATGTAGTCATTGACTAGGGTGAAATCAGAGGTCCCCTCCCTGATTAGCAGTGCCCACCCCTCTGAAAGCAGAGACGCCGACAGTGGTGCGAGCCCTTGGAGTTTGATCCTTAGGCAGGGGAGGAAACTGAAACTGCTGTCTCTTTTTCATGCTTGCTCTAACCACTTCAAATAGAAGCACATGTGATTCTCTTCTAGATTCTGGTTTTGAATAGTCATAACTGCAGTGATACAACCTACCCACAGGGCCATCATTTAGGCAGGACCTGAGGACACAGCAGATCGGACTGTTATTGGATATAGTTGTTGGACAGGTACTTAGGATTGGGCCCTTACCTTGCTTGGGTGAGTGAGGATGTTTCACTACATGAACAGAAATGGAATGGTAAAGGTTGGAAGAGCCTGTGGAAACTGAACAGCCTCTGTTGTTTAGAAACTCTCATGATTTACATTAGGCTGAGGAAATGCAGTTCTGATCCTAGGCACCCTCCAAATTTTTATTGCTTGGTTCAGTGGCACATATTTTTTAATTAATTAATGCTTGCAAAAAAATTTATGTAAAAATTCTGCTGGTTATTTTGTTCAAACAGGTATATAGGGAGTTCTACTTGTCCCAGTAATGATCTATCTTGGTTTAGAGCCTCTTTGTATAGATTTGGATCATCAAACTGTTTACATCTCTAAGAAATAGAATTGGAAGGACTGAAGTTGGAGCTGGGGGTAGCAGGGGAAACAATCAACAAAGGGTATGTACTTCTGAACACAGATTTTTGCTATCAGATGCAATCATAATCTTTCTTATAAACTTGCTTGGCTCCCTCTTCAGATCATTGTTTGACTGTCTCTACTGATTTCTGGCCCAAATTGCTACTCTCTTGGTAGGTAAAAGACCAACACAGAAAGATGGATGGCAAAGTGCTGGCCCTCTCGATAAATGTGAGAGTTCCCTTTATAGTCACTGCTGTGTTGGTTAGTGGGTTTATGGGAAACATCTGAGTCATTAGCAAACATGACTTGTTCATTCTTTACCTGCTGCTATCCCTGAAAGTTTTTCTCAGAAGGTTTGAAATCTTCTATAAGCAGGGCTCACCGGAAGCTACCCTCCTCTGAAATCTCTCTGAAATCTTTAAGAAAGTCTGTTCTGACAAATAATTTCATCTCCATGGACTGTAATAAATTTGTTTCCTCTTGTATTGTGGTGCATATTTGCATAGAATGTAATCTCTCTTTTTCTCCTTCCTTCTAGCACCCCCCACCCTTTGTCCTTAATAAATACGTTTGTATTGAAATAAGGATGTGGAAAGACAAGCATGCCTAATATTGAAGGACAGTATGCTTGTGCCTAATACATTAGAGCAATTGTTCAAGAATAATTCATCTTACGTGAAGATTACCCCTGTAAGGCTGCCAAGGTCACAGGGACTTTATCAGCTGTACAAATGCTCCTTGTGTGTTTTAAAGGGATAGCCTTAACATTTCATTAAATTGAGTTGAAACAATTGTATTTATTTATTTCTTAAATTTTGTTTTCTGTAATAAAATATTTGATACTTTTATTATTTCCTTTTTTTATACCTCATCTTTTAGTAATTCATATAAATGTGATAGAATTACTTCTAGATGAGTTCTGTTTCATTCTTCTGTTCACTTCTTTTGGGAGCTCAGGAGCTCTGAAATGTGAGGTGCTGAACCCAGACGTGGGTTGTGAATGAAACCTTGGAAATTCTGCTTTCCAGTGTTTAGATTTTTCCATGAGATATAACTCAATTAGTCTTGCACAGAAAACAAAACAGTGGTGAGGGAAGGTGTGACCAACTGCTGGAGCCTCTCTTAATTTTTAACACTCTCTTGATTCAGTGTTAAAAGAAGCCACTGTCATACATTTAAAGAAGAGGAGCCTTAAGTACAGATTCACACAATTCAGAGATATGGCAAAAGCTTCAATCAGAACATGAAATGTTTTGATTTGCCCTGCACCTCTTTTAGTGAAAGTAACTCCCTAAAGGTAAAGGGCAAAGATAAAGGGCAAGACCTTTGTTTTCTGTAAATCTAGGAAAGCCTATTTAGTTTTCTAGAGGTAAAGTACTTCACACCAGCTAAGAACTGGCTTAAGAACCCTCTAAATATATTCCCATTTTCTTCCTTTCAAGCTATTTCTTCTCTCTGGAATGCCTAGTATCTGCACTTTTTTTTTTTGTAACAAGCTTTGAATTTAGCATGAATTGAATTAATTTCCTTTGTATTAAAAAACAAACCTGCTGTGGACTGCCTGTGACCCATTGGTCTTTCCAACTAGTTTTAAACTCCTTGATAAAGTTAAAAGAGGCATTGCAAAATAATTTAAATATTTTCCACTGGTACTTATGTGGATAATAAAGCTGTAGTTTTAACAGGGATTTATGTGATTGTGAACTGGGAGTGAGATGGCCTGCAGTATCATATTTAAGAGAGGGAATATCTGCACAAAGCTGTCAGCTAGAATGCTAGTTTGCATTTGGAAGGTATTTTGAAAACCCTTGCCAGTCTTAAAGAATGTGAAACCCTACATTATAACTATTGTGGGAAAATCCTATGTCTGTTTTTTCAGTATAATCCCACCAGCGAAAAGTTTGTAGATGGGATTTGTTAATGAGTTAATGAATTGATGCCAGTTTTCTAGAGTTTTACTACACATGTATGGTTAAAGTCTTGATGTGTTTGCTGATTCTTTGGAAAATGACCACTCAATGAACTCCTGACATGGTTCTGTAGGCTGCTTCAATTATCTTCCATAAGGAAGGAGAGCAGTGAGTTTCTAACATCATCACCAAAGAGAACACAGTCTTCTACGATAGATACTGTTGACAGACTGTGCCCATGACACCAGCATGAAATCATGAGAGTGTCTTAACTCATGAACAACTTGCACTCAGAAAATCATGTAGAATTACTTTGGTTAGAAAACCTCTGCACCATTCATTTATTATTTAATCTTATTTTACTTTGTACAGACAAGCTATCTGGCCTAGTGTGAGACTTCACACAGCCAATTACTTCAAGGTGTTTAGTTTATATATTATTTAAAGCATAAATCTTGTACAGACTGTCCATTGATGACCCTGTGAGGAGCTTGTAGTAAATGCCTTTCATCATTGCTGGCTGACTCGTGTGCACAGATCTACCTGCTGAGCTAAACAGGCCAGTAGAACTGATGCATTTGTAACATATTGGATTTAATAGCCTATTTTTATATGCTTAAATGATGGAAGTTAGCACATGTAGTAGAAGCCCAGTGCTAGGATTTAAGAAGTGAGATTTTATAAAGTATCATGAACTGTATTTGCTTCTGCTATTTGAAAACAGGGCACAATTGGTTTTCTGTGCTTCGTCCCTTAAAATGCACTTTTAAAGGCACCGCTGGTGTACGTGGGTAAGGAAAGTGCCGCCATAGGAAGCTACCTAATGTATTCAATAGAATATTCATACAAATTCCCTTCTTGAGACAGAGTCTGTGGTTTAGTTTGTTCTCCCCCTCCTTCCTCGAATCATCCCTCTCAGGCTGATTTTTGAGCCTAGTGCAGTGATACCAGCAAGGTGCTCTCTGAATGGCTTGGAAAGAGACTTGCTCAAGGAATGCAGCGATTGCATCTGATGGGTTTATGTGCCATTAACAGTGTCTGTCCCACACTGAATGTGCCAGGTATTTAACTGGGGACTGGTACTAATTTCAGAGCTAATACTAAGCCGTTCCACATCAATGCTTACAGCAGGTGGTTTGAATTGACAGTGTAAAGGGAGAAAAAAAAGTGTGAGAAAATTACCATTGTACTATAGAATTTCTCTGATTGAATTGACTGATTATACTGTCAAAAGAGCATTGGGAAACTGGCAGTGCTTATAAGGAGGAAAGAAATGACAGAATTCTTTTAGAAAGAGGTTCTCTGACTTGGCACAGTCAAATGGTTCAAAATGGTGATAGGATTTTATGTTAAAGGTTTTAATCTGGCACTTGAGAAATCTACATGTTCTTCAGTTTAGGTCTTCTCTTAGTGTCCTGTATAAACTGATCCTGCAGTTTTCTCAATCTTTCAATACCCACAGGAGAGTCATGAATCAACACATGTGATTCACCATAGTGAATCACATTTTTCTGCACTATCTTTGGGTTTAATTTTAAAAAATCCACAAAACCCAAACCAAGAAATCCAAACCCCCTCCCCAACCTGTCACCTTCCAGAGACAACAGCACTGTTGTATTTGAAGAATAAATTGTGCTCTCCATGTAAGACACATGGAGAATGTATATGAAGGTGTACTCAGTGGCCTGTAGTATTGCAACGTTGTCAAATACACAAGTAAAGAATATGGTAAGCAAATTGTCTTAAATGCATTAATACCTAAATCCACTCACTGTCAAATTGCTCTTTTCCCACACCGAGTTGAATGAAACAAGACCAGATACAAATCAGAGAAATAGTCTGAATATTTTTTTAGTGATGTAAGTTATATTGTTCAGTATTGCCCAGTTATCCTGTTAATTTTTAATTATTAACTATGCCCTGTGATGCTAATAGTACTGTTTTGGGTTTTTATTTTGTTTGTTTTGGTTTTTTTTGGAGGGTTTTTTTGTGTTTTTGTTTTGTTTTGGGGTTTTGTTTTGTTTTGTTTTGTTTTTTAAATTCATGTTTGATGGAACAAGTATTTTCTTGATCATGTAATCCCACTGATTTCACCTGGGGAAATTTGGGACTTACCATCTGTTACACTAAGGATTTGTGCACCTCTTTGCTGATAGCACCAGTGGCCAGAATTTTCTCACTACATAGGCTTCAAGATGGGATAACAAAAATAGCTTTAAAAAAGCCTCCAATCTGTCTTTGCATGGGTGGCATGGAATTTCATGAATGTAAATAAAGTAAATATTTCCCAATTCTTTCTGACATTACAAAACAGAGTTGACATAAGAATTTTTCTTCTAGTTTGTCAAAAAATAAAGTTCGCTTGTGATGAATAAGAACTAAATAGAAACAAATGTTGATTTCTCTATCAGATACATCTTATAAATCAATCCAGAGACTTATTAACCTTTTGGGTTTTGAAATCATGACAGCTAACCTTATTAGTGAAATTTTGTTCAATCTGTGAAGAGAGGCCACAGTATAGGCTGCCAGAATAAATACTCTCTCATATTTCTTGTACTAATATGAGTGCATTAACCTCATGAGATTTGTAGTTTATAAAATTGGGGTACCATTGGAAGACAGACTAAAATGGAAACTGGGAAAGGGGTGTGTGGAAATGGAGACCAGTCTGCCAATCTTCAGTCATAAGACAGAATGTTCATATAATCTAGTTTATGTATGATGGCATAAATAAATATCATCATATTTATATGCAACACATAGGAAGCTTAATTCTTCAAGGAAAGGAAGACTTTTCTATTTGAAAGTGTATTAGAAGATGAACATTTTTGATGCACCACTTACACTGTTGAAGGCTGTGGCTACCTTATAGTTATTCCAAAGCAGCAGGAAGCTACATTCCATTGGATTTCTATGGTGACTACAGAGAATTGCTTCCAGAGCAACCAGCTCTAACTTATAGTAGGGTTAGGACTAATACTTGGAGATAAGCAGCTCTACTTGTTTTTGAACTGTATCAGTGTAACATAAATACAATAGGCACAAGATTTTATAATCTACAGACTTTATCAGACCATTTCTAGCTTGGCAAATATAGCAGTAGATTTTGGGAAAATGCAGTATCTTTGAGTTGTTTTCTTATGCCAATCAAATTTGTAAAATTGTTTCTTCTCTTTCCATTTTAAATAAACTAAATCCTTGCATCTTTCTGCTTTTACATGTTGATATTACAAGGGCAAGAGTGATTTTTTTAGACCAGATTTATCAAGGATGCATGTTTTCTTCATGTTGGCATTCAGGCTCTTTACCAATTTGAAAGGGAAGGATTGTATAAAAGAATATCTAGCATTACTGCTGGATTGATAAATTTAACTTCCCTTTGTGTATGGAATGAAGAGCTATATCTTGCTATGTCATAGCTGACAGCATGAATGGTGTAGATTGTCATATTTATAATGTAGGTGAAAAAAGTTAATACCATGTAGCATGTAAAACAAAAATGAAATGGCCAGTGCATTGTATAAAAATAAAAGAGGTTAAACTGTTTACTATTCATTGCTCTGAACATATTGTTAGGTGGAGATTAAGGATCAATTCTTCTTTTACTAACTGTCACTCTCCTTACCTAGGATTAGGTTTTGGCATAACTCAAACTGAAGATCTCAATAAATTTATTTGGGCTGTCAATTTAATTTGATGCAAGGTGATGAAAGTTAAGTCCAATTCTTCAAAAGGAAAATCAGTACTGTGTATTAATCTTCATTGAAAAATTTACTCACAACCTTTTTATTTTCCTCAGGAACCTTTTACATGTCATTATTTATCTAACATGCACATTCTTTTCCTATTCCTACTCTTCTTTAAATTTAGAATTCTTTTTGTATGTGTCATGGTTTCTTATTATTCCAGCTCATGGTCTCACAAGTAGGAGTATTTGATAAAAGAGTGAATTACATGTCTCTGGTAGCAGTAGGATCTTACACTTTTTGAGTGAGAAGTAAAAACTTCTCATACAAGAGAAAATTAGTTACAAACAAATGGAAACATTGCAATATTGATAATGTGCATAGTGTGGCTCTATGTGCTGGATATGCAGAGTAGGTGAAAAATAGAAAGTAAGCATATTTGCTCCATTTTTATGAAGGCAGACATGAAATCATGACCCATGGACGATGCTTCAGACATATTGAAACCACTTCCTCAAATTTTATTGAAAAAGTGTTTGCCAAATGCAAAAACTTAAAAAGCTCTGCTAAATTTTTTAGACCCATCTCCAAAAATCAGTTAAAAACTATTGTCATAGCAGTTTGGAAATGACATTAGGAACATAGTTTACTTTGGAAAGGTTGGAAAATTTGTTTTTCAGTATTTTGGGAGTTCTGTAGCCCTCTGGTGGAATTTAAGGAGAATCTACAAGGAAAATATTTGATAACCTTTATTATTCAATCATGTTTTACCAGGTAGCTGAGTAATACATTCTGTCCCTAGTCATTTATACAGAAGTGGTGCAATCAGTCATAACGCCTAAATATGCAAGGGTTGCATGAAAAGCCAATATATTCCTTTTTGTTCAGTTTTACAACTTGCAACAGTGTAGGATGAAAGAGATAAAAAGTCTTAAATAACTTGTCTGGTTGGGGAGAGGGTGCTTGATGACAAGGGCAGCAAGAATTTTCCATGTCTTGACCAGAAATGTGCAGCTTTTCTGATCAGAGGTGTTCAGGGTCTGTCCCTGGAAAGATGGTTCTATGAAGAGCAACTGTTGGATTTGGTCAGGAACTGCTACTTTCTCCTCACAAGGGAGTTTTCTTGCTGAGAGAGTGAAGGAAAAGCAGTATGTCTTCCAGGGGAAGGCATGGTAGCAGAAGAGCAATAAATGGTGACATAGTAGTGTGGAATCATGCAATCTTAGTAAGAGGAAGTGGAAACCTGTTTCCTTTAGTGTAGCAGAGGTAAAAGAAGAAGGGCACAGCCACAGCAGGCTTTTTTGGCATGGAGGTAGGGAGACAGCAGCAGCAGTGGTCCTGCAAGAAGTGATGAGGGGTTATCAACTTATTTTTCAGGTGGCATAACCTCATTGCAATTGATTTTTAGTGAAGATACCAGGGCATGACTCCTATTGATGTACATGGAAGTGATCATGTCAGAGTGAGTGGAAAGGCAATAGAAAATAAAATCACAATAGGAAAGAATAAAATCTGGAGTTTTGGGAATAGGGAGATCTGGTGAATATCTGTTAGAGAATGAAAGGAAGACAAAGTAGTCGATTCTGGTGGAAAGAAATACATGATTCTTCTGGGGTTGAACTGTGAGCTCTGTTTTTACAAGAGCTGTGTTTGGAAATGAAGAAAACATGAGTGCTTTCAGGGGAAAGGAGATTCTAAAGGCGGGGCCTGAAAAGTGCTCTGCCCTTGCAGTATGGCCCAGCTGGTAGAATAAAAACCACCAAACTAATAGCTTGTGAATCTGTATTTTCTTAGAACTGGCAGTAAGACAGAGAATCACAGAATCAATTAGGTTAGAAAATACCTTTGAGATCATTGAGTCCAACCTATGAACTTATGCCACCTTGTCAACTAGGCCATGGCACTAAGTGGCACATCCAGTCTTTTCCTGAACATCTCCAGGGATGGTGAATCCACCATCATCTCCCCAGCCAGCCCATTCCAATGCCAAATAACTCCTTCTGGGAAGAACTTCTTCCTAATGTCCAACCTAAACCTTCCCCTGAAGCAGCTTAAGACTGTGTTCTCTCATCTTGTCACCAGTTTCCTGGGAGAAGAGAACCCTCAGCTGGCTACAGCCTCCTTTCAGATACTTGTAAAAAGTGATAAGGTCTCTTCCAAACCTTCTCCCCTAAACAATCTCAGCTCACAGAATCTCAAATTGTAAAGCATGGGAGTTTGCATTGGCCAGGAAAATAAAAAATGGCTATTCTAAGTAGTCCAACCCTTCTCATTGTGGATCTGAAAAAATTTAATAATTTTAGTGCTCAGATGAAACCAATTTTTATGACGATTCTACAGACATATAGGATATATACCAGTGTTTCTGATCTCATAAATAAATCAGTTTTGTAAAACAATAGAAACTAATTCTGTGCTGTGGCAGGAGGAGAAGCAAAGTGTATCTTCAAACTAGAAAGATGCTAAACCAGCACTACTGTGTAGGGTTTTCTATATTCTCCATTCCTCTACTACCAACTCAGGTTCTACAAGAGCCTACCTACATGTTTCTTGCAGAATGTAGCTACTCAAAAGAGTTTCTGAGCATTATAAAAATCTTGAAATTGTCATGATTTTTGTTTTACTAGTAGCTATGTGGCGTAGTAATTCTGTATTACTCCAACCCCAGTTTAATTAAGATAAACCAATCAGAACTGGATGGTCAGTGAAGTTGCAAATACAACAGGACCATTTAAATGGTAGTTTATCCTGGTAATGTCATGTGGCAAGACTGCTATTAGGTTAGCTCTGGAAATGCTCCTTTCTTTTATATGAAGTTATGTGCAAAATGTATGCAGGTTGAATTTCCAGGTGCTGCAGATGTTGCTGAGATGCTCTGCTGTATTTGTCAGATTGTTTGGAATACACTCAGCAGATCTGCTCCAAGGATAAGCAGTAACTCTCTATAGCCTTCAACTCACCAGCACTCTCATCTCTTGCAGGATGTCTTTTGTCTTTATTTATTTCAGCCCAAAACAAGTTCTAAGATCTGCCAGAAGAACTTTATATCTTAAAACCATGAGTGCATTTCTTTCTCTTCTGCAGAATTTCAAGACTAAATCCTTTGTTAGCTTTTTGAGAAAGATATTTAATTGCTCCCAAGCCAGGATGCTTTGTGCCAGGTTTCAGGCTGCAGCCTCTTCTTACTGCCAAGTTCTGAACCCCTGAAAACAAGGGCTTATAGAACTGCTGACACAACCTTAACTACAATAATGTGAATGACACCACCATAACACTAATGATAAATGGCACACATTTTAAAACATTTAAAATGATCATAGCCTTAAAGTCAAACACATCTGGGATATATTAATGGTATATGAACTGCCCTGTGTGGATCTGAATTATGAACAGCGCAGAGATGGAAAGAGATAAATTGCATAATAAATCATTTTACTTATTGTATTGTTTACTTTAAAAAACCCGTATATACTTTCTGTTTATGCAGCATGTCAGATGTTTGAAAAAAGATGAATAGTTCTAAATTCATATTTATTCCAAAGAATGAATATTTAGCGCTCTGTTGTGTCACACTGACTTCAGAGAAATAATTACAGGATATGGTTTTACCAACAATGATGCTCAGAGGCCATTGAGTTTGTATATGTTTAGTGTAGTTTTATCCTCTGATCAATTTGTTCTTTTTCATGTCATGAATTTATGGAAGTCAGGTGTTTTTCAACCTTCATTTTTAATTTGGCAGAGATGGCATATGCATCATTTCCGATGGTGCTAAATGGATAATTGAAGAAAATTTTTCACTGTGTTTCATCCTTTACTGTGTTATAGTACCCTAATTCTCAAAACTTGTGTAACAGTTTGAAATTTTAGTTCTTCCAAATGTCACTTTGCCAAACTGATAAAGTACAAGGGATTCCAAGAGCTTTCCCAATCTTTCATATCTATGAGAACATTGGTTCTGTGCGAATAAGTCAGATGGATTTATTTAAAATGCTTCAAGACATACTGAAATAATAATAACTTGTGGGCCAAATTCAGAGATGCATCTGAGAGAGGAGGATTTTTCAAGGGGGCTGTGTATGGGTCAAAAGCCCCACAGTCATCTTAGACCCATCATGATAAAGCCACAAACATCTATCCCATCGTGTTTGACAGTGACACACTGATTCTTATCTTTATCTTTTTCCTCTTCTCCCTTCCAGTTCTTTGGGGTTTTTTGTTGATGTTTTTTTCCACTTCGCATTTCCACATGCCTGGGCCTTCAGGAGTGCTCTGATTGCTTTGTTTCAGGTGTTGAGGAGCCCCAAACCTAAAGCTTTCCTTTTCTAGAACAGTCTTAAAGGTGACATGCAACCTCAAACCTTTCAATCATCAGTTTTGGATAACTAATGTTATTGTATACAGGGAGGAGCAGCACTGAACATTGAAGACTCTGCAGCATTTAATACATTCAATACAATGATTGAGGGTTTTTTTTCTTCTTGTAAGCATGGACTTGACTTTTTGTGCTTGTTTTTTATTTTGTCTAATTCTCATTTTCCTTTTGTCCACTGCCAAGGCCCTCTTTCACTTCTTAAAGTTTTTCCCTGAGAACTGATGCTTTTTCCTATTTTCTTTTCTGTCTCATTTTTGTTTTCAATTGGTTGGCAACATTTGGTTCTACCCCTGCAGACAGCTCAGCTCTGGAAGTTTTATTTCCAGCATATCATTTATTAAATCTGCTGTACTGAAGAGCTAAACATGCTCCTCCCCTTTGCTTCCTGCTGTCTCCAGAAAATGCTTTATTTCTTGCAGATGATTATATTCCCAGTCACTATTTTTCGTATAGTCTTAGAACAATAACAGAATAATAAGACATGTAAGAAAAAGCAAAGTTAATAAATAAGACTATAAGTTGAAAATATCATATTTTCTAACAGCATTTTTTCCCTACTTTTTTTTTTCTTTAAGGATTTTTTTTAAAGTAATGAAATTTAGAGCAAGTTTTCTCTTTCTCTGCATTTACTGTACTGTAAAGTGTAACAAAAAACATTTTCCTTTTGCCAAAGTATAATCTGGTGGTAATATTTTTGTTTTCAAGTGAAAATTAACTCAAGAAGACTTTGGCTTCAGTACAGAATAGGCACAAAAAAAGTTCCAGAGAAAGATTATAACAGAACTATCTCAGAGTCCTAAAAATATATAGGTTTTAATGTAACTTATAAATCTTAGACTATCAATTGTATATTATTCTAAATATAAACAGTGATTGTTGTTTCTTTAGAGTTTATCAAAAAGCACATCAAAGAAGGAAAGGGGGAATTTAGAGTTTTCAGAAAAGCAAAAGTATTACGAAAAAGGAAAACTATTTTGAAATATTTGAAATATACTTTTTGAAAGGTATTTTTTTTATTCCTGATTACATTTTATATCTAAAGACCAGGTTCTGTGAAATGCAGCTTAACAAAAATAATAAAATAGCCTTATTTAATCACACAGCGAGACTTGAAAGAGCCAAATTCTTAGTATCCAAAATTTCAAATGTAAGTAGCAAGTTCAGCAGTTCTGAAAGATGGAACTATCTCCCAAGATATTTGTTAAAAAAAATGGAAGAGGGTTTCTATTTTAGTGCTGCTAGTAGTTATGTATAATCTGGAAGTTATTTTTGATTTTATCTCTTGAAGTATTTGTGGTTTAAATTGATTATATATGTATACATTGTCAAATCTCATTGTAATAATTTTGAGATTTATTTGGAGGTTGTCCATAGCATTTTAAAATCTTAGGTTTCTCTTCTTGTTAGGGATTTTTTACCTGATTATTCTTTCCTTAATCTCTTTCAAAAATACTCAGCAAAATAGGAGTTTGAGTCTCTTGAAGAGATCTACAAACATGTTCACAGCTTGAATTATGCTGCTTGTAATACCTAGAGGCACTGAAATACTGAGCTCCAGGTTCTCCATCATTTCCTCTGTATTCTGTACAGATTATTGTACACTGACAACCCATTATGTGTCTGAAATGTAATGCTCCTGCACAGGATCCCAGTAAGTCTCAAAGTACATTTATTCATTAAGAGCTATCTGTCAAAGCCAGCAGAACATTGATGTGATTCACAATATCCCTTAAGATGGTGTCATCTATTTTATTAAACTATTCACTGTGTTTTTGTATAAAGCGGAAGTTAATGTGGGCTGTGGTCCAGAAAAGCACTTTAGGCATGTACATAATGTTGAACATAAATAGTTTCACTGACCTTGGTGATGCGATTCATTATCTTATAATTATTTATATACTTATTTCTATATTTAAACTTCCTATGGAATCAAAAGATTCCATAAAGAATCTCTTCCCACTAAAGAGAGCCACAATGGAGGGTAGAAGCCCACAGATTTAATGTTTTTCTTGTTTATAATTTTACTTATAGCCTAACATTATTTTTGACAATTGTTATAGTAAATGGAAAGGAACTTCTGCTTGGTACTTACCAATGTGTTATAAAAGATACAATTCTTTTTATTTAAGAAACATTTTTATAGATCTAATCTACAGTGTTCTGTGACTCAGAACTTCTACTTTCTGGAATTGTTAAATACCTTTGGGAGAACTTTTTCTTCTTTTCCTGGGTAAACAGTAAAAAAACCATTGTGATTAATTGTGTCCTGAAGTTTGCAGTTGCACAAGCTGTAGCGTTCAAAAGACTAGCCCATCAGATTTATTTTGAGGTGAATTTGCAGAGACCCTGTTGATTATTTTCAAAAACTGTGGTTGTGATTTGGCGAGGGAGGGGGCAGGACAGGTGCACATAGGTGCCACAGGGTTGTGTGTGCTTGTGGCACTTAGGTGTACATGTTTGTGCAGTTTTTTTGCTGTAGACAGCTGGTAGAGATCATGTCCTTTCCACTCTATTGTGGACTTTATTCAAAGCCTACAGAGGTAAGTGGGAAAACTGTTGACTGTAGTCTTTGAATTCTTGGCATAAATCATTCAAGCACTGAATGATATAAATACATTTTGACACCTGAAGATTCTATAATCTGAGCATCTGGTAGTGATACAAATGGCTGTGGGCAGGTGGTGTCACCATCGTTTTCTCCATTTGAGTTGCTTTATCATAGGCTCATGTGTGCTGTGTGCATCATCGTTTTTTCAAATGACACGCGGCAAGCAAGGATCAAAAGCATCCCTAAGACTTTTCTCCAAATCTAAATAATCCAGTGTGGGGTTTTTTTTCCTTTCTGAAGTGAAAGCAAAGAGGCCTGTTACATATGTGTATGTGTGAAAGTGTGCATTTGTGTGTGTGTGTATACGCAAATGCACAGGTCCGTGTGCTCATTTTGCCAGTAAAGAGTTGCCCAAATAAAACACCATTTACACGGGTGACTTGTCCTCTGCTGCTACAGGTGTGCCTGTGTAGCATCCACAGCATACCCAGTGTAGCTTCCACCAGCAGCAGTCAGGCTGTAGCACGGTGGTTTCAGTGCATGCTAAGTGCCCAAGTATGCAAATCTCCCGCTGGCCGCCTCTCTGCAGCGCGCCTGGGGACCGGTAATACAGAGCTTTACCATCGTTCATACCACATCCAGCCCTGGTCTGCCTGCACTCACACATTCACACCTCTGCTGGCGGCAGAGACAAAGCCCTGGTGGATTATTTGGGAGGCAGTGTCTTGTTACAATTTTCTGTAAATGTGAAAATGGTCTTTTTCTAACACTGTTCTAGAGGGAAGGAGCTGCGTAAGACCGTGTTGTGAACTCTTAACGTAGTTTCTGTTCAGCTTCTAATGTTGAGTAAAGCACAGGAACTGCGTGGATTAATTGAATATGGGTCAAAGAACTGTATCCAAAGAGTCTACCTGTGCTCCTGCTTCTGTCATTTCTGATGCCTGAAAAGCTGTTGCCTCCACATGTTCTGCTTCAGGTGCCAATGCATGCTCCAGGGAAAAGGACACACTTTGCATCTATGCATATCAAGATGAGAATAATCAATCAGTTTTTCTTCCACCCAAAAAAAAAAAATCTTTGAAAGATTGAAGTTTCAGTTCTTTTGCAAATGAATTATTTTCCTTTAATTATTTTCTGAGGAGCCTTATTTTACAAAATAATAGCTAGGAATCAAAGATAGAATAGGATCCTATGTTTTTCAGTCCTATGAAAATGGAAATAGGCTGTGGTATAATTCAATGCAATTAGATTTTCTGATTTGTTAGAATCCAGTTTACTGAAATAATTCAGAATCAAAGAGGTGCCTTCTCAGTTAAGGGGGAGGAAAAACAGCCCAGTTGTGTTAAAAATATGAATAGTCAAGAATCTGAACATATAATTCTTTATAGCAATGGTGAAATGTACCCTATAGTTCCAAATGTTTAAACTTCAGCAGTTCTCATGCAGATTAGGTAATTGTTTGCCTAAATGCCAGCTGTGGATTCAACTGCTGGTTAACTAGCCAAAAATGCGGATTTGCAGGTGAAATAGAAATACTTATACATTTTAGGAATGGTGGAAATGGCACAGAATTGAGATTTTTACTTGACAAATATTTTTTATAAAGTCACACCATTAAGTGTTTTGCATACATTTTTTTCCTCTCTCCTCATATTTCATCAAGCAGTAATTGCAAATGCATGCTTTGGAGATCTATAGAAGTGAATGGTTTTAGAAACTCCCTTTACATTTTCAGATAATAAATTTTTATATATGCATGGCTTATAATATCCTAAATTTGTGTTTGATATTTCTCTATGACCATTGCTATTGATTTTGTGATCATTTTACTAAATTATACTTTCGTATTTGAAATAACAAAATATTACTTTGAAGTGAAACAAGAGGAATGAAGTGGTGTCAGGCATTTGGCTGGACACATTTTAGGCAACCAAAATTTGCTGGTGTATCCCCTGCTGAAGTAAGTGTATGTGCTAGAAGGGTGGAAAAAATCCCAAACAAACCAATCACAGGCCTTGCTAATACCTCTGTGGTGGCAAAACAGGAAAGAAAATAGAAGAGGGCCAGAACAAAGGTCTAGTAGCTTATTCTGTTTTGGGAACAAATGTAATGTATTTTTTACTAGTGTGTAGGTTAAGTTACACTTACCCAGGGTATTGGGCAGGGAAGGAAAAAAACCCTATTAAAGATCTAATGAAAAAAAGATTTAAACTCTTTCGGTACATCCACCCTTAGGTTCTTGTGTTGTAGTTTTGGTAGTGCTTGGTTTTACAAAGTGCTGATTTGGGGAAGTCTATAAAATAATTCAAAAATCATCTGTTAAATATGATCAAAGTGACCATGTTAGAATTCAGATTGGATTGAATACAGAAATTTTCTTTTTTCCTTTTTCTTTTTTTATTTTAAACCTTATTTTTTCATTCCAGTACTGAGAAAGTAGTAAAAAGGACTGCAAATTCTTTCAATTTTTTCATATGGTCTCTAGTTTTTCACATGTTTTGTGCATCTTCTTTTCCCATTTTGCATTATCTCCAATTAAGTAACATTTTCAGTACAATGTATTTTGAATATTCTGTATGTTCTCAGTTTTTCAAGAAATAAGCTTATACATTGTGACACATAAAACAAAAGCAGAAAAGACACAAGAATGCAGCTGTTTATTACTAGCTGATGAAGAATTAAATAACTTTTTTGGACCATCTGCAAAGCTTACTCATATGGCCTCTGCTTTTTGCTGTCATAAAATGTAGCTTTTGAATTAGTGGCGAATTGGAGCTCTGAAATTATCACTACTAATCATGTATTGTGAAAGAATGGAAAATATACTATTCACTGAATCACTAACTATTGCTTGATTTTATAGTTACTGTATTCATTTTCTATGACAGTGGCATATTCTAACATGTCTTATCTCTTGCCTTATCTCTTCTTAAATTAAAGTGCTAGTAATGAGGGAAGGGTATGCCCCTAATCCAAGGTTAGTAGGTGAGAAGCATTAATTTAAATGGGGTCACAAGATTTTCACCTCTCCCTTCACAGTAGACTTACAGCAGAGAGCCCTTCACAGGGTAAGGGAGAGTCATGCAAATCACAGAGCCTTTGGAAGCAGTGGCAAGGTGGAGCAGGGATGCTTACTGGCTTTTTTTTTTCCTGAATGCTGCCATTCTCAAACTGAGAAACAAATTATAGGGAGCCATGGTTAAATTTTGCTTCTGTGTGGCATTGCAAAACAACTGTCCCAACAAGGGACATTCAAAGATCATCTAATTCCAACCCCCTGGATAACAGGAAAGGGGCAAAAGCATCTGTGTGATTATGCAGCTGTCCACCTGCAAGGGTCAGTTCAGTATTTCAGGATTCTGGGAGAATCAATTCATCTGTCAAACCCATAGGGCAGGAAAGGAAAGACATGGGGGATACCTCTATTGGTGCTCTCCCAATCTGATACTTTTTTAAAAACTTGCTGAGAATGCAGCTCATCCTATCATCCAGTCTTTAAAGAAGACATCAATTGGTATTGGCTCCAATATTAGTCTTTGAGGGACACCAGTAGTAAATTGACTGCCATTGAACTTTCTACCACTGATGAGAACCTTTTGAGTGTGATGATTTGCACAGCTTTCCACCCACCTTACTGTGCCCTCTTCAAGTATAAATCTCATATATCTCTAGTTTGGCTAGAAGGACTGACTGAAGGACTATTGATGTTTGTAAAGTCAAGGTAAACAATATCATTGACCTACCTGTGCCCATCTTAAGCTACCATCTCATAAGAGGCAGCTGAGCTGCTTAGGCATTATTTGTGCTTTCTAATTCATTCTTACTACTCCTTGTCACATCTGCTGTTTCATCTGCTTTTAAGTGGCTTTGAGAAGGATTTACTTCATGGCCTTATCAATGACTACCAGGGATTATGAAATTTCCCCCAAGTCTCCAAAGTGAGCATCATCTACTTATTTTTCTTGTTCTGCTGGTCTGCACAGGATGCCTCCCATGACATCATGCATGTTGCTTTGTCGTCTGATCTGTGCCTATAAACTCTCAGATGACTTGGGTTCCTTGTCCTCTTTTCTCCCTCTTATCTCTGAGCTTCCCTCCCTGCTGTCCAGGAGCATGAAGGGCTGGAGTAGGGCTGCTCAAGGCACAATCAAATGGAGCAAAGACATGGAGGGCAAAAAGGGGAGATGTGCCCTTCTTGAGGCAGAGGTGCATCTTTTCTGAGATCTCTGAGCTTACTTCCCCTCCCAACTGATGTTAATCTCCACATCTTGCTGCCAAAATAGTCAAGTCCTTTTCATGAGACTTCTCCCCATTCCCTCTGTTTGAGAGTTTTACAAGGTCAGATATCCCACCTCATTATCCAATGTCCAGGGGGAAAATTGAGAACAGAAAAGCAGAGTATATCCACAAAAACACCCAAATATGTGCAACCCAAACTTTATGGGAACGCAAAATACAAGAGAGTGGAGGCAAATCTGTGTCTGTGATGGAGAGTGTAGCACTCTGCAGAAGATGTAGATGCTGGCTATGAACACAGGATCTCTGGGGGCAATGGACCTTCCCACCCGGGCTGAAGGCTGCAGGTAACATCAGAGCTCACAGAAGAGCAGGAGGTGGATGGAGAGGGTGGGATCCATTCCAGGGAGCTGGAATCAGCCCAGACAGCTAACGAGTCCTCTTGGAAAGGCGCTCTGACTGCAGCCAGCTACTCTGCAAATGGACGTTTGTAATGAAGAACGTGTCTTGCACAGAATGCATTTATTTTGAGGGAAAGGGAGTAAACGACACCAAAAGGAGGATAGTGAAGAATATTCCTTGGCTGCTGAGTGAACTGGTGTCTCCTGAGTGTTGGAGTACTCGATGATCCACAGGAAGGGATTCTCCTATCATGTCTGAGGGCTGCTAAATGTTTAGAAGAGACACTTGCCAACACTTTGATACATAACTGTGACAGAGGGAGGGGATCTTCGTGTGTAGGTAGAGAGATAAATAATAGAGGTTAATTATACCTTTCTTTCCTCAAGTCCGAAGAGCTGTGGCTTTTTCTGCTTGTATTTTCCATATCTGGTTTGGGTGATTAAAATAAGATGTTTGCTTTTGTTTGCATGCAAAAGACACCACTTGCCCTCCCCCGCCCCAGGACAAAAAAGAAAAAAAAAAGAAGAAGAGAAAATAGAAGAAGGTGGTACAAAAGCTGACATTGTTCTCTGATAAATCACTTTTAGTCAGATGTAGCTATGTAATACAAGACAGAAAAAGAAAAATCTCTGATTTCAGTAAGAGTTTGAGGAGAGATGGGAGAGAGGTGAGGAACAGTTAATTTGTATATTTTTCTTGTGAATTAAGCTTTTGAATTAATCTTGGTTGTAGAGTTCCATGCTTTAAGGGGAAAATAGCTGTGTATTTCTGGATGTGCTTCACTCAGAGGTGTGCACATTTAGAAGAAATTGAGTACTGCAGGGAACCAGATGTTGTGACAATCCCCAGCTGAGTTTTTGGCATCTAATGGCAATAGTCACCCCATATGAGCAGAGCAGAACATGCCACAAGATGAGCTCTGCACAGGGGAGTTGATGCTGAACTTGCATCATTTTTGCTTAAGTTTTACTTAAGTTGCACAGAGATGAATTCTAACATAACTCTGGCAAGACCCAGAGTAGTATGTTTGAAGTATGTTTGAAGTTAGTGGAGACATTAAATTGTGAAGAAGTATAGGAAATCATAACTGCATGTGCTATTATAAAATGGTTAGGTAGCACTCACTATAAATATGGTTAAATGTTAAAATGAAGTTTATGATATCCTAGCCAAAAAAAAGCACTCAAATGCATGGATTAAAATAATGTTTTTATTAATTTAAGCCTCCACAATTCTACTAATGGGTTACAGGATCACAAAATGTGATAAAAAGCTGGTTTTACGATCAGGACCTCATATGGCTTAAGGATATGTCAACAGTTCATAAGACCAGGTAGATTCCATCTGACTACACATCTGAACAGCCTCATATGAAAATGTTATTTCAGGTACCATCTGGCTGTTTTTAACCAGATTTTGGTATTAGTCAAACTTCAGTTTAATTCGAAGACTTTGCTGTTTATTTTAAGAAACAAAAGCGAAGGTTTCAAGCTAGAAAAGTTAGACTAGCAGGGTATAAAGAAAGCTTTTGGAGCAACAAAATGTTTTTTGAACCTGGAAAACAGAATAAAGTAATGAGTTATGCTCTATTTTTACAAACCACTATGAAGAGAAAGAAATCAAGTGAACAGAGGCCCTGAGGAGCCTGGCATAGATCTGTTGTAAGATCCCATTAGAATGCAGTTCAGGAAGTTGGCTGACGTATTTGCCGTGGTTATCATTGGCACGCTGTGTATTATTTATTTCTATCAGCTACTGAATAGAGATATAGAAACATATGCTGTCAATTATATTGAAATCTATTTTCTTCTGTGTCTGTGGTTTCATTATATGGTTGAGTTCCACCAAAGTCCAAAACAAACCACTGCCCTCACACAGGCTAAGGTTGCTGATGATGCTGAGAGAGAATTTAAGATATTGACTGGCTGTGTTTATTAATGTTTAGCACTCTTTATACTTCTAAGTAAGCATTTCTAAAGGAATGGCCAGATTCCAAGTGGGCAGTTTTATTCTGGCAACCCTTATTGTTCTGACAGCTTCAGCTGACTATGTAGTCTTGCTCCTATCATCGCCTTTCCTTCATGAATATGGTAAGCTGGTAGTGCTTAGAGAAGTGTTCTCAGTCATTCTGTGCCACCCTGCCTATGTGGGCACTTACACATCCGTGTGGTAAACTGGATTAAGAAACCTGTAAACTAATCCAGTCAAAATCTTGGAGCAATTTTCATCTTGTGTATTCCCAGGGCAGGGGATGGTGCAGACAGGGACTGTAAGTACAAATGTTGAGAGGGAAGTGATTTCTTTCAGCTGTAATGCTAGTCTAGGCCAGTTTAATGTGTTTGTATAGCTATGATCTTCTTATTTATTCCTGTATGCAGCTACCAAATGTAACATATTTTTGGCAGTGTATGAAATAATATCTATATTAATGAGTGTCTGGCTGTTTCAGGTGAAGGGCTAAACATGTTTCACAGAAGTCAAGGAGGTGCAGTCTGTTCTTTGAAACAGGTTCCTGCATCTGTTCAATTTGCTTTTGTTCTTTTCCAGGAGAAAATTTAAAAAAAATAAAAATCCACACCCCTCAAGTATTGTTGGGAGACTTCACTAGCTAATATAAGTAGAGAAGCAGAGCTAGCTACCTCATCCCTAATGCATGTGTTCCTGTGGGTCCTGGATTTTGAGACTGATGGGAGCTCAATATACACCAACAACTCCCTGTTGGCTTATGGTGATGTCCATAGCAGGTCTAACCTCTCACGAGTCTTTCAGTCTCTGACAGGAAAGCTAAATATGCTTCCTTTTCTCAGATTTTCCTTCTATTCCCGCCCCCCCCTTTCTTTTTTTTTTTTTTT